>JAIPMN010011991.1:1351-12216 GCA_020650975.1 Apostichopus californicus
GGTACTTTTGAGTGGGGGGCTGAAGACTGATGGCCGGCCTGGGGGAGGGGTCTAAGGGGAGGGGGTTCCTCATTTGGACATGAAAAGGGGTTTTCTAACTTGCGAAGCGGGGGTGGAATGATACTTCCGCCCCCCATATTTTTCACTGCCCCCTGGTTCCTACGCCCTTGGTACCAGAGGTCATCGTCTTAAACTCCAAAAGTCACAAAGTAGGATTAATATTCGGCATAACTTTTTTTTCTTTAAAGGGTTGTGAATGAGTGGAACGGTTTGCCTTAAAAAGGGTGTGCAGACCGCGCGCACAAAGAAACGTTTCATGACGGTAATTTGACCTAGTTTCGAATGAGGTGTAATAGAAGTGTTATAGACACCACCATCGATCCCAAAAAATACACACACAGCTTGCTACCGTCGGTAATTGGATACTGGGGTTCAGTCAATACATACAGCTACTGTATGGTCAATATAGTTTTAGACCATGATATACCAGTTTGTCGAGCCTACTGTATAAAGCGCTGTACAGGGTATAGAGGCTATATATGGTGTCATTAGCCTAACTTTGACTTTTAGAGACTAAATTAGACTAAATTAAATTTGGCTATGCGTATTTCCAAGGCGATCAAAGTCATTTTAGCCACCGGGGCTCATTGAATTAAGTAAGTATGAGTCTTCATGGGAGCATATTTGTTATTCACAAGCGCTATTTTGGGGCTTTTATAAGGGCTCTTTTCTATCTTTACATTAAATTAACCAGTTGCAGTAGGCCAAGGCCTAAATTTGTTTTAATATGTCCGTCTTAATTTCTGACAAGTTTTGCATCAGCAGCTAATTGTTCATAACTATAGTCTTAGGCAACAGTGACGGATGAAAACTTTATGCATTAGTTACATGTTGAGTTCTATGAGTTGGAATCTTTGTTCTACTTCTTTGAATCTGCCTTTAATTTAAGCCACTTCTGTTTCATGTATGCAGTAGGCTCCGTCTGCATAGGCCTACAGTAGATGTATTATAGTACAACATTTCTAAACATCACAATTCACATAGTATTTGCATTACCTTCCAACAAAAGGACAAGGCCCTCCAATACCCTCTCTTCCCAACGTTCCTCCTACTGTAGTGGAATTGAAGAAATCATGTAAAGCAAAAATTTACCCCAGGAATTAAAAGGGAAGCAGCAGATATGTACAGACAACACAAAGATTCAAACAATTTTTTGCCGACAAAACTTGCAGATGAAACCATCATGCAGTTGATGCATTTAGTCCTATAGCGGTATCAATTCAAGGTCAAATGAAAACAATTTTGCCATAACAAAATACAGTAGACAGTCAACAACAAATTTTATTAAAATAGACTTAAACGTTCTTTAAGATGGCGATGATAAATTCAAACCAATAAAGGCTGATCCAGGTTCATGGGCAGCCAAGTGAAGAAATATTAAGTCAGTTGCAAAACAAGAATATGTAAGTGATTCAATGTTCACGTTTTCAATCTTGAATGAAATTGAATGATACAAAAAGTTTGACCTTTGAGATATATATGCTTTATATCTTACATGGGCCTTCATCAGCCTGTATATGCCACTGGTATTATATTTTCAAAACAACTCTGCCAATTTAACTATTGTTCCTGACAAATTATGCCAGTCTATCTCATATTCTTGTCTCTGATGACTATCTAGAGTCCTGTGGAATATCAAAGTAAATCTTAAATATACTCCCATATTGAATGTGTTCAGACAAATGTAGGTTGCCTTTGGGTGGATTTACAACATTTAAAAATGTCCTGATAAAGTTTGAATATATATCGCAACTTAATATGCCCCTTTTGTAATGAGTATTTCAAATTGGAGGCAAGTTAAATACCAATGTGGTTAGGAATTAAGAGTATCATTTAGGTTGTAGAAGTCACTACTACTGTGACTGTTATGGATATGCTTGTAACTTTTGCTACATGTATTAGTATACCTTTGTTCACCGTAATACATCATTTTGTTAGCTTTTCTCGTAAGAAGTAATTGTGATCATAGATAATGAGATTTTAAAAGTTTTTTAGCCTACGTTGGGCGAAACGTTAGGTCCCACCCCTGAAATTTCTCCCAGGATCATAGGTGGACTTTCCCCCATAAAATTTGATAGAGTGATAATGTTGAATGATTATTCTCTAGCCTGTAGCAGCTACAGTATCTAATGTATGTATGTGTACATGTGGGGAGCTTAAAGGCATTGCAGACTTGCCCCAAACTGCGTGCATGCCATCTGAAAAAGTTAACTTTCTGTTGCTTACAAGTGACGTTTTGTTCCTGTCGCTACTGTAACAGTGGTAACCCTTACCGATGAACTTGGTAAAAGGCGACGAGCGCCATCTATTTTACTTTACTACTTTTTATGACAATTTTCACTACTACAACTACTTTTTGTGAATGGTATCCTCATCCTTTTTACGGAGCCATTCCTTTCTTTAACAAGATCGTCTTATATTCAGGGTAAGCTTTAATTCATGATTGTTTGATAGGATTTAATTGCAGAGTGATGAAGAGTTTATTTGATTTCGAAATTGCTGTTAATTAAGTATATATCTTAAATAACTTGCCTGTCACGGTAGATCGCCGTCCACTACTGTGCTATCCTAACGCACGTGTGTTGTGTGGCCTTGGCCTTGACGTTATAAGATCTTTGTCACAATGTGCGCTACATCATGTTATTGCTAAGTTGTATACTATTATGCTTATACTTATTATCCTTTTCGTCGTTATCATAATCAGTGATGGATGATCAAACTTATAGTTAGTAACCATGATTCCTGGAGATTGGTGAAGGTGTTAATTAGTATTAAAATGTATTATCAGACCTGAGAGTTCTGTCATCTCCTTGGCAACCCAATTGTTCACCATAAGTTGGTCACATGATTTGTTATTCTTTTTATTTCCTTAAGTGATTTGTTCGAATTCTTTTTGTTGGAGTAATTGAGATCGTTGGAGTCATTTAGTGCTTCGCTATGACCAACATCTGAGAATTATGAGAATATTTAATTAAGTAAGAACAATACTCAATGTTTTTGACTCCTCGTCACTCATGTATTGGTTCTCGTTGCACATTTAATTTACATTAATTATCCATGATAAGTAATTACCTTAATCTTGTATTTATGATGCATTTGTTTTGTCTTTGCAGGGTTTTATTTCTTATTGTTATTTGTTTACCGTACAAATAAACCGTAGCAACATGAACCTGTGTTTTGGTCGTTACATTAATATAAATGAAAAATCTCAAAAAAGTTCATCTCGGAACAAGCAATGAGAATGCAATTGCAACGAAGAGTACATTTTCTCAAATTTCTGTCTTTTGTGAACTTGCGACATCATTACATCCAGAAGGTATTGGTAGTGACATGTTCAATAGCCTAGCATATATTTAGCCAACACTCTTCTTAACGGCTCCGAATTGGACACGGCATGGATAGAGTACATAGACATGACAACATGTATATTCATGAAATGGCTTTACTGAGTTTCATCCCTATGATCAAGGGTTGTTCCTTTCCACTCTTTCATACAGATAGTGAAAACATTCCATGAAAACCTGCAGTACTTGATTAGCACTGCATATGTGCAGTGGCCCTCTTTCATGCCTTTCTTTGACAACCATCCAGTCATATTTCTTTTTGGAGGTGGACTCACTCCTAAACTGTTTAAAGGTTTGTCGATAGATTTTAAGCCTTAGTTTCATACATTTTTTAGAAAAGAATGCTCTAGATAAATGCAGATGTGTATTGCATGAAAAACAAAGAGAGGGCAACTTGGAAGTGGGTGGGATTGGGAGAGATTTTGATTGAATGAATATAGGGTAACCTTGTGCAGGGGAAGGGCCCGGGGGTGGGGGGTGGAGGGAATTGGGAGAGATAGACTGAGGCTATGTGAAGTTGAGAAAGATGATTTTTCTGTTACATAAGCAATGCAGATGTTGATTGAATGAATATAGGGTAACCTTGTGCAGGGGAAGGGCCCGGGGGTGGGGAGTGGAGGGAATTGGGAGAGATAGACTGAGGCTACCTGTATGTGGAATTGAGAAAGACAATTTTCGTTGTTGCGGCAAGATAACTTTATTTATTATTAGACTTACTATGTAATGGTCAACAAGAAAAGTTTACCTAAGGTTTAACTTTCTAAAAATAAATGAATGTCTCTTGGTCATTTGAAAGATTGTTCGTTTTGTAAATTAAGTTTTGATCAATGAAAGCGACATAGGTTCTAAAAAGGCAACCTGATAAAATTTGCAGTGTCATGAGAGATTGAGACTAACACTGTGTGTCTTCTTAAGCCTGCATGGGTCAACTTCTATCTTTAAACAGAGATCATCAGTTTACCGTTAGACTTGCCAAAGTCATTGTCAGGATTACCAGTTTGGATCGGAAGCTATCTGAACTTTGCTTCATCGGAGTCTCTACGCCAGGAATGGAAGGGTCTGATCAACGGGACTTTCGGTTGGTCTCCGTATGTTCTAAAGCCGACCCCTCCCTCGCTTCATTCGTGGGATTTCTATGGAGATTTAAGTGACGTATTAGAATATCAGGTGAGTTTGGAATTGGTTGAAAAGCAAATGCGCTTTTTGGAATATGTTTTGTCGCTCCTGTTTTAATTATTAAATTGAGGGGTTGATTGTCACCTACTTAAAATAAGGAATGTGTAAAAGTAAGTTGGCCTGACGTTTTGATCCTAGCAGGATCTTCTTCAAAGGCTAAAATGAGGCTTCTTCAGAGGCTTTTAGCCTCTGAAGAAGATCCTGCTAGAATCGAAACATCAGGCCAACTTACTTTTACACATTCTACTACACAGGCTCTTTAGTGGATAAGCAGTTTGCTAACAGTTTTATTTTATTTTAAAATAAGGAAATAAGATTCTCTTTTTTTTTTTAATCGATACCTATGTTGTCATAAAACCTGGATTGTTTTTTTTTTCCTGTTTTTTTTTCTTAGAAAAATGTGACTTCTTTCGGTGATCAGTGTGTGTCTGATGGGGACTGCCTCATCTGGTGTGGCTCTGTTTCTCCTGGATTTGACAACAGAGGTTGTGCAGGCTGGGGGAGAGAGCTAAGACTAATACCAAGGCAAGATCTGGAGACACACAAGAGGTAAACGACGAAGTAAGGCCTTTATAAATGAGAAGACAAAAAACTGTACAAAAGTTGTAGTTCCATGTATTGTGTAACTGATTGCATGTGCACAAGAGATAAGAACAAGGCGTTGCTTTAGATTTCAGACATTGGATCAAGTGTTGCTTTAGATTTCAGACATTGGATCAAGTGTTGCTTTAGATTTCAGACATTGGATCAAGTGTTGCTTTAGATTTCAGACATTGGATCAAGCGTTGCTTTAGATTTCAGACATTGAATCAAGTTTTATTTCCTATTTACATTTAATGTTTGTTTAAGGCCTGCACTGAAAAGCCGACATACTGTAATCATTAGTTTAGCCTGAAGAAAAAGTATTCCATATATTTAACATTTAGTAGAGCTGAATATAGAAACATTAGTAGCACTCAACATTAATGTTGCTCTTGAAGTATGACAAATTAGGACTAAACTTCTGTCTAAAGTTGTATTCATCAAAGTGGATGGAATGGGAAGTAAAGCAGGTAAGGGCACTTACTAAATGCATTTGTTTTATTTTATGAAACTTTAAATTTTCAGTATTGTGTCATTTGATTGTAGAATGAAGACCTAGCTTCACTCCAGTCTGTAATCTTTGCTCCAACTGAGTAGTTAGATTATATTGCCATCTCTTCTTGTATGTATGTATGTATGTATTTTAGATCCTCCTGCAAGCAGGAACTCGCGAAGAAGCCTCATTGGCTCATCAAAGCCGCAAGCTGACCGAAGTCAGTCTCTTACATTCATATGTAACGTCCATGATTATGAATTGTCAATTGTCGACAACTCTGTAACTGGACGACATACATTAATCTTGGAGTGACTCAAACCGGGGTCTTGTCCTTAAACAACATTTGCCCAATTATATCCGTTTGATATCACCATGTCACACTCTTATTCAAGCACAGCCTCTCTTTTAGGGAGAAATGACAAGAATGGTTTTAGACTAAGCAGTTTGACAGCTAGTGATTATCGAACGATCCCTAGCTGTTTTTATCATACATTTTGTGATGACCATACTACACCCTGCATCATTAACACCCACAATTAAAACAGGCGTTATTTTAGAAAGGATGTTATTTGTCATTTATTAGACAAGCTGTTTGACAGCTAGTGATTATAGAATGATCCCTAGCTGTTTTTATCATACAAGCTGTGCCGACCATACTAAACCCCTGCATCATTAACACCCACAATTAAAACAGGCATTATTTTAGATAGGATGCTATTTGGGATGTTGTGATATTGAATTGTGTATCGCTGATTTTATCTCTCTGGCAGGTCTACCTATGATGCACAGTGGGATTATTACATCCAGGGTAACATCTCCACAAATACCATAATCATACCGACAATGAATGATTTTCCAGGTGAGCCTTTATTTCATGTATTGTTATTTCTCTATGTAAATCAAGGAAATGTATCATGGTCTCAAATTTATTTGGCTTTCAAAGTAATTTGATAGTAATAATCATCAAGGATTAAACTCCGTTTGGAGAAATTTCTTGCTTCGGGTCTGTGACAAAATTCACTCCACCGGGTTACGCAAGTTAAAGTATTCCCATTGTTCCAGTGACTGCACAGGCCCATTGTTCCAGAATCCAGTGCAGTGAATGCACAGGCCCATTGTTCCAGTGAACACACAGGCCCATTGTTCCAGTGAACACACAGGCCCATTGATCCAGTGCAGTGATTGCACAGGCCCATTGTTCCAGTGAACACACAGGCCCATTGTTCCAGTGAACACACAGCGGTAGAGTGAACACAGGCCCATGCTGCCTCATTGATGAGCCCTCAATCAGCACTTTACTGGAGTTCAGGCGGAAAGTGATTAAGTCACTGGCATGAATGGGTCATGATGCATAGAGACTAGCACTCCTTACAGTGATAGTAAAGCTACAACCTAACCACTCAACAGAATGCAAAATAAGGCTGGATATCTCAATAAAGTTTGACTAAACAACAAATCTATGCTTTTGCTACTACAAAAACAGCTCTTCAAATCCCTAACCAAGTACTGATACAGTTGTCATAAATTTAACTAAATGAGTGCAAAACGTTTGCTCCTCTTTTTTTTCACGAACCTCATAGCCGAGACTTAAAATGTGTTCAAAGAATGTGTGCAATGTATGATTTCCTTGCAAGTTGAGTTTTCTCCCTTCTCTTCATTTTATGTTCCATTCTCTTAAGCTGTGGAGGAAAAATCATCCAACAATGTCGGAAGTTATTTGATAACTCATTACCACGACAATCTTTAGTAACTCGGTTAAGATTCATTCTAGGTCAACAGAAGTGCCCATTAGCGGTCAGCTACGAATGAAACAAAAAATGTGTGGTCAATATCGGATTCTGACGGAGACTTTAAGAAATCAAGGAACTCATCACATGTCCACAACAAGCCAAAATCAATGCCGAAGGTTGCGTTAGCATCACAAAAATGAAAAAAATCGTGCTTTTGAAAAGTGAAGTTTTACTCTTCACCTATTGTAGAAGCGACTCTTGTTTTGGCCCTACATGGCAGTTATAGTATGAAACCTTTGATCATTGGTGTGGTATATTTAAGTATTGATTGGTGTCTAAATTGATGAAAGACAATTTAAAATGCTACTCTTTACATGTACTTATTCACAGATAAAACAGATAAAAATACAACGTTATGTGATTCAGAGGAATTTATTATTTTTTTTGCCGTTGTAGAATCAACGCCTATTGTGGCCTTGAATGACAGTAACGTTAGCCTCAAGAGCACGTCACTGCACATCAAGGAATGGAAAAATCTGAAGGCAGATGACAAGGGGATTTACCTACCACAGGAATGGTACAGGCTACAAAAGGCTATTCAGTACTATGGATTGACCCCTGGAGTGAATGGTATGTCTTTTTGTGTAAATTGTTTAGAAATGTTGCAATGAGCCTTGTTTAAGTTGGTGTAATATTGCCTGTTCACTTTTCTGAGGGAGTTAAAGGATGGCTCTATAGGCAAAACATTAATGTTGATATATAATGTTAGTGTAGAATGTTAAGAAACACTGCAGCTGTCATTCCATGTTGTATAATTTCCAAAGCAGTCTTAATTTTTGAGAAATGACCCTTTACACATCTTAGCAGTTTGCTTAAAATTAAATTTCCTTATTTTCATAACCCTGTTAATATGCAAAGTGGCGGGCCTTGACCCATCTTTAGGTCATTAAAATTGTTTGGAGGGTCGTTAAAAACGTTTGGAAGGAAAAGGCAGAATAATCTTGGACAACTTTCTTTAAAAACTGTAGAATATAACATCATTTTTGCAACAAAGCGTCCTTTTAATAAACATGTTAAAAAACTTCTCAAAGGGGGAAGGGGGTACTTTCTTCGCTGGAGGGTCGCCAAGGGGCTGGTGAAAATTGTGATCACCAAGCAAAAACAAAACAATTTGATAAATAACAGATTTTGTAGCTGTTGAGGTTGTGACAGATATTGTGACTTAATTAATAAGTTGACTTAATTATGAAATGAGAAGCATCTGGTGTATTGCTGGTTTTACTTGCACTAAAGGAAATGTTAATATCTTGCATGAAACACAGATCATGCTCTCTTTTCAAGTGATGAACTTTTTTTAATTTGTGTTGGGTGATAATTTTTTTTGTTTGACTTAATATCAAGTGACCAAACATGTTGTTAATGTAAACAGAAGATTTTAAAGATACTCATGTCCATGAATGTTAAACTTTTTATTCATTTAAATATATATATATAATTGTTTTTATCTTTTTGCTCTTATTTTCCTAGTGTCCAGCTTGTTTGCATATCTTAATACTGCTGGCCAGGCTATAGATAATCAAGATTATGCAACAGCCATGGATGAATTACAGACTTGCAGGTAACTAGTAGAGTTGAAATTAGAATAAACTAATTAAACAGGATGTAACAATTTGCATACAATAACCCTTGAAGTTATCTGCCACAACAAAAGGAGATCATAAACCAATTCATAAAAATATTTATATGTGCAGGATAAACAAGATTATCCCATAATTCATGATGTTCGGCCTACCATCTGACATGTTTATTGCCAGTTACAAACCTTAGGTTATCCCGTTCAATATACCTTAGGTTATCCCGTTCTAAGGTTATCCCGTTCAATGTACTTTAGGACATATGAAATACCTGTAACTAAACAACAAAATTTGGGTGGTGATGATGTGTGAATTGTTTTCATGCCAAGCGTAAATCTTCAAGTTTCCACCGCCTGCCATATTGTGAAATATGATGGTTAATATTTTTATGTTGAAGGATGCATGATATAAAATGCCCTTCCAACAGTGATTATTGCAACAACGACAATAAATTGTATTTTCTGTGTCTCTGCGTCAATAGTAAACAGGCCATTTTGCTAGGCATATTTTCTTCTCTCGTATTGTTTTTTTTTAAACCTTAAGAAAATTATGTGCCTGTTAGTCAGCCCAGTGAGTGACATCATAATAGCTCAGGGACTGAGGATATTTTGACCTCCCCCCCTACAGTGTGATTAATATCATTTATTAATAAACAATAAAAGTCTGTTTTCAATGAAATTTTTGATTTTCAGTTTAAGGCTTTGGTTGACGGTGATTGCACCGAACACTTTATGAAAGCAAATGTTGGAAATGTTTTTCGTTTTTTTAAGGACAAGTAAACCAAGAATTTTGTGTAAATATTACTTTTGAAGGAAATTGGCCTGGATGGATTTACCTGGAATAGTGGATTGACTATATATGCCAATGGCCAAGCCCTTTTAGGAAAAGTTCTTGGAAAGAACCCACTTGTTGTATAACAAATCAAGAGTTTTCACCAATAACATCGCTTTTTCTTTATGGAACATTTGATCAACTATCTCCATGGCAACATGATAATGCTACATGTTCCTACTAATAACCTACACATGTATCCTACTATACTTACAGTTATTAGTTTAATTTCAAAATGAGTCTCATCATTCATTTCTTTATCCTATGTGTAATCAGACAACAGTTGGACCCTTAAATTGCTAGGCCATCTCCATAGCAACAGGATGACGTTTTATGTTCTTTGCCTATCCATGTATATTCATACTATATTAAATGTGCCTTAGTCTTGCTCAGTTCTCAGGTGGAATATTAAATGATTATCACTCTCTCCCTAGTAATAATGTTATGGTACATGTTCCTAGCCTATCAACAATATATTATAGTATTTTAGTGTCCTTACAGTCTGTCAATGTTCGAAAAACTTTCTTTCTTTGTTCAGATCACAGCTGGAGTCTTTGATTAGCCATCTCCATAGCAACAACATGACCATCCATGTTCCTAGTCCATCAATGTCCCCTAGTATTCCACCTATGATTATGAATGGTTCTTATGTAATAAATGGCACAGCTGGACTGTACCTGACTTTAGACAGCGACACGTCTAAGATACTTGTCAACAGTAACTATAAGGTAAAAGCTGCTGAACTTTATTCTCCTTTCTTTTTCTGTTTTGTCAGTGCTCTGAATTGCTCTTGATAATTTATTCAATGAAAATCAATACAGAAAGAGATATATTTTTACATATTAGCAGAGAAATGCAAAATATTGAGAAAGTTGATCCAGGTCAAAATTTTTAAGGCAGACCCTGGGTAGATGTTTACTCGAGTTCCTCATATACTCCATTATGAAGTATTTGTTGTTAACATGATCTAAACTTACAAAACTCCCCCCCCCCCCAACTTCCATAAAGGTGT
>JAIPMN010011992.1:0-12015 GCA_020650975.1 Apostichopus californicus
ATTTTTCTCTTAGAGAGATGACCATTTTCAGGGTTGTGCTTCTGAAACCTATACAAAAGATAACTTGAAGGCTGATATCATGACCTGTTTATCAGCAAAGCAATTTTATATCTACGTTGACTATTAAACAGTGTATTTGCATGGGGATATGTGCTCTGAGTTAGCAGAACATAACCATAATATCATTGGATAATAACCGTTGAGTGACAAATAATTCTAAGAATATTCCCCCCCACCCCCCAAAAAAACTCAAACAAAATTATTGAATTGAAATCACTATAGAATATGCAGGTTTATATTAGTAGTAATTCTAATGTTTTCATTAAATATATAGACTCTTGCAGATTCAAATATCAGACCATAATGTAACAAGCGTAATTGTTCAATGAGGGTGAGAAGTTACTACCATGGTAACACATTAAGCTGCTTTTTAAACATGTGGTTGTCGTGTACCAGCATGTCTTCAAATTGTACAACACACAGAAAGAAAAAGAAGAAGGCTTACGACAAAATTCGTTCTCATCATCCCCACAGTCATTATATCTATCACACACAAATTCATCTGGAATGCATTCGTTGGTGGTCTCACAGTGAAATTGTCCTTCCTCGCAGGTTTTAAGACCTGAAAAGCAAGAACATCGGATTTGAAAGTCACCACACTCAAACACAAGCGTGTACATTAAAGGAGGTAGGCACTGTTTCAAAATGATGAGCTGCAGCAGCTGGAAAATCTCAATGCAGCAAGGCTGAATGAATATCAGACAAATGCAATCATCTCTGCAGTCCATACTGTGTGAAATGGTGGAGTACATTTAGATTATGTCTCCTCCCTGTGGCCTGTCTACATTAATGCTGTAGCCATTTCAGCATCATACTTTTGACATGTTTGCTACGAGTAAATCTATAGCTGTTCCAGATTAGGAATTTTTTGTTAGTTACAGTACTCTCTAATATCAATCTAGTGAAACAAAGACTATCAAATGATAGTCAGAGATCTATACATAAAACATTAAAATAAAAAAATACAACATGAAATACAAAATGTACATTAGCAATTGTGGTTTCAGACTGGTACTTCCACAACTGCAGAGAAGCCATTGAATAGGGATAAGCTGACAATATTTAGCTGAAGAAAGTAAGAACAAGTCTTTGTGTCTTGGGTTCTTTAATAGTTGTGAGTTATTGGAATGTGACTTTGAAGGGTACCTACAAAATATGATGATATTAAGAGAAAAATCAATATGTATGGTGCTGTAGATAGGTATGGAGCAACTATCCAGTGATGAGTAACTCTGAAAAGTAACTTTCACAAGTCTTTAGAGCTGTACTTTTTCGAGAATTTAAAGACTATAAAGTCGATGGGAGTATGTTACCCTATAGAAGTGGAAAAATTCTCACATAGAAGGATTGAACAGTGAGGGTTCACTAATATCAGTCTTACCAAAAACCAAATAATAAATAAATAAAATAGAAAAGAATAAGAAGAAAGATGTAACTTTTTTTCTAATTTACTTACAAATGGAATCAGTTTCATCACTCCCATCACCACAGTCAGGGTACCCGTCGCATATTTCCCACTCAGGAATACACTGGCCGTTATCGCACTTGAAAAGGTTGGTGTGATCGCAGTCTAATGAACAAAAGCAGCAAAAAGGTAGCATCGTCTTCTTTACCGCAATGTGTCAAAAAGAATAACAAAATAAAGCTGCAGCATCCCTCGCAGCAATGATCGAATCGATGTCAAAGAATAGAGATTCTCTCGGTGGACCAGCAGTGCCTTAAATTAGTTTTGTGGAACTGTAGTGCCTATATACTGTGTGAAACTTCACAGCACAGATTGTTTCATCCTACGGATGGAGCATATGGCTATATAGAACATACATGCCAACATGATTTGATCTAAATGCCACCTCCCTTTTTCATCAAAACTTCTCAAACTTGGTATAATTTTGAACAAACTTATTACCACATAGGCTTTCATCTTCATCACTGTTATCTTTACAATCGTCGTTTCCGTCGCAGGTAAATGAGATGGAGATACACAGCGTATTAGCGCAAGTAAATTCTGTCCTCAGGCAGAAATGATCTCCAGGATATCGAGGTGCTGCAAAGATGTAAGAATGTGACTGACCACTGATAAATCCTGAAAAGGCAGATCTTATGAGTTACTGTAATAGTGTGTGTTTCATTATTTCATGAATAGTCAAATATTATTTCATGAATAGTCAACTACTATTTCATGAATAGTCAACTATTATTTCATGAATAGTCAACTTGTCTGTTAAAGTGGACGGTTGCATAGTCTGCAGGTGTAAAACAATACAAACAAATACCAACGACTGAACATATTGGCCTGTATATTGTTTTTTTAAATTATCCTACCATAGATATTAATCATTTATAAAACAATAATAAACATTAATGCTGCAGAGAAACTCAGCTGTCCAAATGCTATCTTATTCCTTTGCAGGCCTCAAAAAAAAGGTTTTGAAACATGTCACCACTTGGTGAGTGTAAATAAACCCTTTGCTTCACGTACATTGTAAAATTCACTGGTCACTGATAACATTTTATACCATATAAAGCAATTCTCATAAAGTTGAGGAGGATTGTCACATTTTACCAGTAAAATACCAGAAAAATATACGGATTTTAAAAAACTTGATCCAGGTGACAATTTTCTGATTAGAACATATTGGAGGCAATACTAATATATCTGATCTTTAATATATAATAATGTATAATAATTTATACTCTTTCACAAGTTTGGATAGGATGTTTGGAGTACAATGCTGGGAATGATATCACAGAAAAGTTTCTGGCAGTGATATGCTTGAAGAATTTTACCACAATTAAGTTCATCGTCATAATCTACACAATCAGGTACACCGTCGCACAGAAGATCATTAGAAATGCATAATCCTGACGATGAGCATTGGTAATAGTCTTCTTCACAGGTGTGGTCTGAGGAGAGAAGAGGAATTAAAAGGTTAAACTACACAGTCATGGCAGTTTCAGGAGGGGGGGAGGGATGAAGAAAGTTACTTGTCCATCTAGGGGGGGGGGGCTCATCATTCACTTTACTGTTATTAAAATTTATAAAATATTAAAAATGATCACTATGATCTTCCCTGCCTATAGACAATACCACCTGAGTCCCGTTTGTGGAGATTGAATATCTACCCGAGTTTGTAATGCTAGCCATACTGAATGCTCCATTGCACAAATTCATGATGAAACACACTGTACTATTTCATTTGTCAAGCCAAATTTGACTTCACAGGAGGGTAGTGCTGGCAATAAGAGCACTTGTGGTTTAATACAAACATATGGTGGCTGGTCAATGAATTATTTACACTCAAGGATGACTCATTGCAGTACTTGGTATATTTTGTGCTATCAAGTAAAAAACTTATTAATGCTTGAGTGAATTTGAGGAGGACTGTTTTTCTAAAGACAGGCTTGACCGTCATGATGATGATTATAATTAAAAGGATAACAAAGAAAAAATGTTTTGAGGTGTTTGAGGGGGAATTTGTAGCATATTAAGGATTCTGATATCTGAAGGGTACAGTAGCTCTTGAGATATCACAGGAGGGTAGTGCTGGCAATAAGAGCACTTGTGGTTTAATACAATCATATGGTGGCTGGTCAATGAATTATTTACACTCAAGGATGACTCCATTGCAGTACTTGGTATATTTTGTGCTATCAAGTAAAAAACTTATTAATGCTTGAGTGAATTTGAGGAGGACTGTTTTTCTAAAGACAGGCTTGACCGTCATGATGATGATTATAATTAAAAGGATAACAAAGAAAAAATGTATTGAGGTGTTTGAGGGGGAATTTGTAGCATATTAAGGATTCTGATATCTGAAGGGTACAGTAGCTCTTGAGATATCACAGGAGGGTAGTGCTGGCAATAAGAGCACTTGTGGTTTAATACAATCATATAGTGGCTGGTCAATGAATTATTTACACTCAAGGATGACTCCATTGCAGTACTTGGTATATTTTGTGCTATCAAGTAAAAAACTTATTAATGCTTGAGTGAATTTGAGGAGGACTGTTTTTCTAAAGACAGGCTTGACCGTCATGATGATGATTATAATTAAAAGGATAACAAAGAAAAAATGTATTGAGGTGTTTGAGGGGGAATTTGTAGCATATTAAGGATTCTGATATCTGAAGGGTACAGTAGCTCTTGAGATATCATGCTTGCAAGTTTTCCACACATTTGATATGCAATGACCTTTGAACTCTACTACAAGCAACGTTCTTGATACTCAAGACGAGAAATCCTCCAATAGAAGTATCAGATATGTCAAAGCTTCACTTCTTTAAATTTTAAAGTTTACAAAGTTTTCTGAGATACATATTAAACCATGTGTAAGTTATTGTAGCATTCAGAGTAATATCAACAATGGTATCACGGCAGCAAAGTCATGGATGTTAAAGTATTTACCTGTACAGTTGGAGCGTTCATCAATCCCTGATTCACAGTCCTCAATATCATCACATATCCAAGATTTAGGGATGCAAAGCTCGTTGGGACAACGGAATTCACTTTCACTGCATTCTCTGTAACCTGTGTGAATAAATGTTGCATAATCGAGGGACCCGTTATGGCGTGGTAATAATTAAGATGCACTTTAGGGAATTTTTTGTGATTTTAACATATAGCATTAGACAGTATAGAAACCAAACTCTCCAGATATCTTTTTCTCAAAACCAAAGCCAACAGCGATGTAAACTAGCAAAGCTACATCCAAATCACTAGGTCTAGCTGACAAAGATCAATGGTGCTGGTTCAATATGAGTGTCTACCAAAACGACACATTAATTAAAGCAATATGTAAAGTGAATTTGTGGATCACAGGTATGGCCTTGGGCAATTATATCACCAAGCCCCTTAATTGACCCTGGGCCAAAGACTGTAGCATCTCTTCCCCGACTACCATCTGTTTAGGCCTAAAATACAATGTAAACAGTTAGAATACTTACCAAATTCTGTACAAGTTTCTTCACTCTCATCGGAGCCGTCGTCACAGTGTGTCCTGAAGTCACACACTAACCAATCAGGTAAACAGGTGTGATCATCACATTTAAAAAAACCAGGTCCACAAGTCGTACCATCTGCAGAACAAATATGCACAATTCAGGTCCAGATGGGCCCAATGGCTCCAACATAAGAAAGGCCACCCCCATCCACCACCCCTCACCCAAAATAGAAATGGCCAATAAGGCCAAACATGAACCTAATAAATATACTTCAATGCCTTATTAAAATATTAAACTATTTTTTGGTTGCTTCTTCATATTAGTTTCCGGTATAGATACTTTATACATCAATCGAAAGCTGTAAATGAAGTTTCTACAATGCACACAGTACAACACATATATACAAAATGAAAACACAATGCCTGCCTTATTTCTCTCATGGCCATTTATGTGCCCTAAAATTTATGATGAGTGTCCATCAATGCTGTAACATTTTCCATTTCTCACACTGGAAGATTACCACCAACCATTTTCAAAATGATAAAATCAGTAATTTGAAAGGAAGGCGACCTGATTCCAGAAATAAATTTCCTGAATTTTGTATTTAACATCTATGTGACACTTTTGACATCTTTTAAAACATAACGAATCATTATGATCTGGGTGATCAATTCCTCTTGTGCATTTCTTCACATATTTCAACCTAGATTTTTAGGTTTATATAATCATGAAAATCGTTTTGTTTTCCAGTTCCAGATATAACTTACTACAATCCTTTTCGTCACTGTTGTCTCTACAGTTGTCAAAGCCATCGCACAGGCCGTATGGAGGTATACATCTGTAGTTGGTTTCGCACTTGAACCAGTCGGACCGACAAGCCTGCATCTCTGGATGAATATTATATCAAATGCAGAAAATATGAAAACTGAAATTTCACACATTTGAATATAAAACTGCTAAACTTATCAATGTTATTTGTTATTTCACTCACTCACTCACTCACTCACTCACTCACTCACTCACTCACTCACTCACTCACTCACTCACTCACTCACTCACTCACTCACTCACTCACTCACTCACTCACTCACTCAACCAATCAATCACTGAAATTAATAAATAACAAGCCTATAGTCGAACTAAGAAATCGACTCAGAACAGATAAATTGTTGGTATGACAAGCTATTTATGACTCACTCACCCAATCAATCAAACAATTAATGAAATTAATAAATAACAAGCCTATAGTCGAACTAAGAAATCGACTCAGAACAGATAAATTGTTGGTATGACAAGCTATTTACGATTAACCTGCTAACTGATGATCAGAAGTAAATAAAAAAGAAATTGTTATTATTACAAAAACAGAGAAGATTAAAACTCACGACACTGCTTATGAGGTTCATCAGATAGGTCGCCACAATCATTGTCAAGGTCACAGACCCATGTGTCCGGTATGCAGTTACCATTGTCACATTTGAAGTAACCAAGATTGCACTCAGCAGTTGCTATAACAAATGTAAGAGCAAAATATACATTATATTGATGATCTGATTGTCGATTACAAGAAGGACTGCCGGGAAAACAAAATGAATGAGCAATGAACTAATGATATATTATAGCCTGGTAATAATCAAAATCATAATCAAGAATTATAAAATTATGCACAAACTTCAATCAGTTACTAGACCAGTCAAAGGCTTTATCCTGAAAGTCTGTTTGTTACAGTGAGGGGTATCCAATTATGTGTGACAATTACTAGAGGTATTCAGGGCCAAGTCATGCCCAGGGAGCCAATGATGTCACCAGGACTACTTTTTTTCACTCTTAATTTTTCTGGTATAGAATATAGACGAGAATAACCCTATTCTTGATCCAATACTTCCTTAGACCTCCGTATTTCCTGGACCCCTAATTGACCCTAGCCCGGGAACCTCCTCTCCCCTCCCTCCCCCTCTCCGACCACCTCTTATGTCAGGCCTCGCTATATTGCACGTTTCCAAATATATGTCAGAATGAGAGAAATGAGAACACAATGCTATGTATGTATATATGTATTTTAGATCCAGGAACTCGCAAAGAAGCCATCATTGGCTTATCAAAGCTGCAAGCTGACCGAAGTCAGTCTCTTAGATTCATATTTAATGTCCATGATTATGAATTGTCAACGACTCTGTAACTGGACGACATACATTAATCTTGGAGAGACTCGAACTCGGGACCTTATGATTGAAAGGCACCGGCAATAACCACTGAGCTAACACTCCTGTGCAGCTCTAATTCGAGCACCTTTCTTATGCAGAATAGTTGAGTGTCAGGTGTAGATGTTATTATGTCTGCCTGACAACCATTAGGATCGTTCCCCCCATCTCACCCACCATTTTCAACCGAAGACAAACATGGAAAGGTAGTAACTAGCACAATGTTGCACTATTTATAGTCTAAATAAGAATCCCCCCCCCACCCTCCTCAACTACGTGGCAGTCTGTATCAACGAACCAGTATCATGGCCCCACCCCCTCCTTTACAAAATCATGGCTCCCCCGGCTGTACTCACTGCAATACTGGCTGTCTTCATCGGAGATATCTTCACAGTCTATGAAGGCATCACAAACAAAGATGCTTGGAATACAGTTACCTCCACCGCATCTGAACTCCCAATCATGACAAATAGTCCCATCTGAGAGAATAAACAACAGACTAGTAATATTATTTTGCCTATCAATGCCCATAACAATTCATTTCCTCAGTAGCTTGAATATCATTTCAATTTCAGACAGAACTCAAAATATTTCACAAAAGTTTTTTCCTATTTTGCTTTCCACTTATGTGAAAAAGTACTAACTTTAAAGTGTAAAGCTGGGAAGGTTTAGTGACCAAAAATATTCAACTGAAAACTAACAGGTTTACTGATTTCTTTGGATACATTTTATATGCGAAAATTTGAAATATCACAGCAAAAAAGACTGTAAAATTCACCACTTTTTGATGGCAAGGTTATTTTGGAGTATGTTCTGCTCATTGCTGTTATTGCTCAAATGGATGGTAGAGGGTGTGTATCAGAAAGAAGAATGGGAACTGTACTGGACATTTTATAGCTCTTCATCCACCGAATGGGAAACTACATAGGAATGTCTGACTAAATTGATGGACTCACCACACTGACTTTCATCGCTGTTGTCAGAACACTCTGAAACTCCATTACAGAGTTGAAATGGTGAGAGGCAATTGAAGTCTCCAGCGCAGGGGAAAAAACCACGACCACAGTATGGTACAGCTGTGAAGGGGAAAATATGGATGAAAAACTGAATTGTATATGAAAGTAATGTCTGGTCATCGCATAGAAATAGTCTCACCATTTATTAGTTGCCACGGTGACTTAAGTAATATGCTATGTAAACATTACTCTTAACAAATCAGCTCTGTCCAGAAGCAAAATGCCATGTTGCAACAAAGATCAATCAATAGAAATGACATCATCATTCTCCCCTTGTCAGTTGTGTTGAATAGCAAAACTGCCACGGCAACTAAGGTCATTTAATAGAAACAGGATTGTTGCATGTTAATTTCACTGGAAAAGTGATCTGCTGATAAACAAAAAGGCCATAGCAACTGACAATATCAAATAGACAAAACATTGCCATCACCACACCAATGATCTGTTGAAAAGCAAAAAATTGTAATGGCAACAAAACACTTTAAGCAGCATTATCGTCAAAAATTGTAAATTCTATTGACAAGTAGAATGTCCATGGCAACTATTAAGTTACGGCCATCAAATAAGAAAGGATCATTGTGACTCGTTGTTCCAGAATTTTTGAAAGCTAAAAATCCAAGGTAAAATATAAATATCCAGCAGTATTAACGATAAACATTGTCCTACAGCAGGTCACATGCAATGTCTCTGTGTACTGTGGGTAAATGTTATGAAGATATGAAAAGTAACATCTCATGAAATGCTCTCTTTTACCCAACATATGAAATGCTAACACAATACTGTATATCATTTGCACATTAAAGTCCCATGAATTTCATATAAGAAAATATATGCCACATCTTCAGTTGTGGGATAGTTTACTTACAGCAGCCTTCGTGTTCATCCGAGGAATCTGCACAATCTACCATACCATCACATTCAAAATAAGACGGAATGCACTTGGTATGGTCATCACATATAAACTGATAAGCCCCACAATTGGGTGAACACAATAGTCCATCAGAGTTGAGATCAAATCCATCTGGGCAGGCGCACGAATAACCTCCTCCTTCTGACAAGAGACACAGGTGACTGCAGCCACCATTGTTCCCAGCACAAGGGTTGGGAATATCTGCAGAGGAGAAATGTAGTTAATTGTCGATATAGAGCAACTAGTTATCAGCGCTATGCACACCGTGTAGTTGCAAGGCTGCTTTCTTGCAGTAATTTCACAAGAAGTCTTACCTCCTTTATATTAAGCCTCTGTGTCATACAGAACAGCTGCAGCAGCTAAAAAAGATTCCCTTGCAGTAATTAAGGCTCAATCAATATTTATCCAAGAATAGAGATTATCTTGGCAATCCAGTAGTGCCCATTGAGTGAAACTGCACAGCACAAGAGATTTCATCCTATGCAGCCTGTCTGAAGGAAGCTGCAGCCCCCTCAGCATCCACAGTGTTTTTAGTATAAACACTACAATTGGTTTCAAAAGTTTCACAAATTTAATCTAAATACATACTCCAAAGTTCTCTGTTACTTGTTTGTAATGCTTTTCAAAAATTTCTTGATGTTTGCAGATTTTTTGTTACAGAAATCTCCATCATCTAAAGAGGGCAGATAATACTAGGGAGGGGTTAGTGTGGGCTTAAAGGGGTGACTTTGTGGATGCATTGTTTGACATGGCATGGGGTGTTGAAAGGGGGCTAACCTTTACCCTTTTTACATTCAGTTTTTCCTGATTCTCTCACTTTCTTCTCCCAATTTTTCTTATCACTAATTTTTCTCAAATATTGTTTTCATCAGAAACCCACAAGGGAACTTCCTGCTCATCTTTCTTGATTTGATGCTCTCTATTGATTGATTAAACGACCCCTTGTCTCCTTCAACCAACGGAACCACTTATAATGAGATGCAGTTGCCCTGCAAGGTGCCAAGCCAACTATAAAACTAGCAAATGAAGATGTACATGTGTTGAATTTAAACTGCAGTAAGTAAAACGCTGACATCCCATCACAACTTAACTGCATTAAGTAAAATGCTTTCAATAAGGCACTATAATATTTGAATAGATGGTATTAAACTTTTTCCAAGTTTTCTTCTTCAATATCACAGTATATACCCCCTGCAACCCCCCCCCCCTCCCCTGCAAAAAAGATTGATTATTTCTGCACTTACCAAGACGCTGTACTAATGAGTGATAAACGTGCACATCGTAAGGTCTGTGACGATCCAACTGGACCAGTTTGGTTCTGTTCTCACCAGTGAATTTATGAGAACGGAAGACGGTCATTTCGCTCCATTCTGTCCAATAAATAAACTCCTCAAAGACTGTGACGGCAAATGGTCTAAAGTAAGTCTCCCCCTCTTGAGATGGAATTATATGAAAGTTTTCACCGTCAAAGTCAGAGAAACTGCAAAAGAAATCAAAGTTTGGCATAAACCATTCTTGTTTGCTATTTGACCTACCTACATTGGACTCCATTATTTGCCCTTAGGTTGTGATAATTTTAATTAATTTTTTACTGTTGTGAGCGATCGTGTCTTGTTAGGAAATTCTCCAAAAAAAACATCCCACATGCATGCTCTATAAACATCAACAGTGCTCCACATAGGATACCCAAGTACTCCATATAGTACCTCTAAGGGCTCCATACATCTATGTAAATTTCAACAGTGAAAGAAGCAGTAGTAGATCTTGGTCTGTTTTATAACAATAATCTAAGGCAGTACTTTCTTATTATTCAGTTTTATTGTCTCTTTCATCGTCCTTATTTTAACAATTCCTGTTTATAAAATAAAGTGAAATTTAATACAAAAGTCAGTTTTGTTTTATCCATACCCAATGTAATCAAGGTGAGCATCGACCCAGAAGAGTTTGTTACTGACGTAATCGATACTCAATCCGAAAGGAAATAGGATCTTCTCTCCGTGAATTTCAATGGTCTCTCCTTTACCATCCATGCCCTTGCGCCCGATGTAAGGATCGAGTCCAAAGTCTGTCCAGAAGACGTACCTGCGATCAGAAGAATAATCCCCAAAAAGAGTAAAATCCTCCCCCTCTCAGATAATGTCACGCTGATATTAGGTATCATGGCTACAGAGTGTGAAAGAGAATTTCTACTACTAACCCTTCCCGAGGATCCACCACCAAACCACGTGGCTGGAAGAGTCCTTCATGTAGTAACGTTTTACGTAGACTGCCATCCAGCTCAGCAACTTCCATGACGTCTTGAACACGATCAACCCAGTAGACCTTTCTGTTCATCAAAACGAAACAAACATAGAGTGAAGAGTTAAAAGAGATTTACTACCCAATAGACAACATAGCTCATTGCCCCCCCCCCCCCCCAAGGAAATCTGGGGCAAATGTTAGCCAATCTAGGTGACATCAATAGTCCTCATATCTCCCACTCTGGCAGCTGACCGGTTACAGTTAATTATATGATTTTTTTCTCCCTGCTGACCACAAGATCATATCTCCAGCTACATCTGCTTGGATCTATTGTATGGAATCAATGAGGTTTACATAAATTGTGAAGCTTAATTGTGCAACTCACAAAGGCCTTGTTCACATTTAAGAACGCATACGTACTTCAAGTCGGCAAGGGCGATTAATTCCCTTAGTGTGAACACTCGCATACTTGTACTCCAAGTCCGCGTGCGTTCTTAAGGATAATCATCCTTTCAGGGTTTTATCATTCCCTCTTTTGTTCTTAATAAATGCAATGTGAAAGGTCGCGGACTTATGGTGGTTCAGTTATAATATCCGCTATATCCAGTTGAAATTTGGCGGGTATGTTTGAACGTGCAGTAGGCAT
>JAIPMN010011993.1:0-21214 GCA_020650975.1 Apostichopus californicus
AAGAAGTGGGGACCGCGGGGAGAATTTCGAAGTGGGTGCTGAACATATTCTTGATCGGTCCAAATGCACAATATACTAATAATTTTAGGGGGAAAGAACTGTCTAGATGTGATTTGTTACCAGAGGTGTCATTTTTGCTGATCTAGGATTTCCTTTTTGCTTAAATTTCGACGCGCCGCGCCAACTGATGGTGGTGCACCGCATAAATAGTGACGTATAAGCTTCAGTTGAACATCACCATATAAGTTCTTCTATCCGCCCTCCCTAAATTTACACACGTTCATTAATTGTTTAGATGCAATTTAAAGCCTATATGGGTGTTAATTTTACCGATCTAAGGGTACCTTTCATCGACAATTTCGACGCTCCTTGCCAACCGATGATGGCGCTCCGCTTAGATAGTGACCATATGTTCTACTATCAATCCTCTTCAAATTTTTAAACAATAACTAACTATCTATATACAAATGCAGACATGAGATCCATATTTCAAGGAGGGGTACATGCAGCTTAGAGCACTCGGGAAGTGCCGTTTCCGGCCATCTGGAGGGTTTGTAAAGCCAAAAAATTTCTTGTACGCTCCGCGCCAACCAATGGTGGCGCTCCGCTTAGATAGTCTTGCTGGCAGGTTTGCTCCCCCACTTTCACAACTCAAATCCTGCCGCTGCTTCCACTGCTATTATTATGTCATCTATCCACAATATTACATCTGGCCAAATTCCTTATAGAGATCCCACATACAGTCAATATATTTGATTACCTTTGATCACAATATGTGACAGGCAGTACATATTGGTCAGAAGTATTTTTCAGTATGGATCACATACTGTAGGATATTCAGAAAGTTAAGGTCAACATATATGACACACATCACCTACAAGATCTCATCTTACACTGTGCACGGTTGCTCTGTTCCACTAAAATATTGTGACCATATTTCTTTCATGAAACCCTGGGATATGTTAATGTACAACCTCCACCCCTTAACTGGCCATGTTGACATCAAAAGTTCATGTTGTGCAACCGAAAAGTGTGTCACCATAATGGTTGTGGTTTATGACATTTTTGCTGATGTCAGAAATTTTAACTACATTTTTAGACCTTGCCAACTTGATGGATATATCCCAGTTAAGTTATTGTTTTAATTTTAACATCAAGTCAATTTTCGGCGAGCATAGCTTACATGCACTTTGAGCTTCAAATTTGATGGACAGGGGTCTGGTGGCACATGCCTCAGTTCTCATGGAATATCCTGTGTTGTGGGAGTAAATGTTTGTGCCACAATGGTTCAAGGGAGGGTGGAATGATCAGGACCTCTCATTGTTTTAGTGGATGATAATTACAAGTGTTGAAGTTTAGAAAACATGATCCTAAAGCAAGTATTTTGTCCAAGATATAAAGACAAAATGCCAAACTCTTGAATGTAACTGGGTGTTTCCCCATATTATCACCAAATTCAAAAAGATATTTTCAGTGTGAAATATAACCTATGAAGTTATTCAATGATCTCTGTGCCAATGTCACAGTGAGTCATGAATGGACAGTATGTTTGTAACTTTGTAAACAATCACATCTTCTGCCCATGTTGTGTCTATACACGAACAGCCAAATTGGAATTATGCCGGCCCTTTTTACAAATTTTGAGATATTGCTGGGCATATATGACATAAAATCCTAGTACATTTCCAGGGACAATTTTTCCACAGATACTGTCTTCTGAACAAAGGGAAGTCTGGTCACCTTACACTAAAATAAAGATCATTGAATGAGTCCTACACCTTTTCTGTTCTATAGTTTATCACTGTAAGTTTATGCAAATACAATGCATTCAGTTGTAAAGCTATTAAACATATTTTCAATACTTTTCATTCCTGTCATAATGCTGAATGGTGTGCAATCCAATTATGGCTATATATAGTCAGAACTTAATTGCTGTTCCATAGTGTAGTAGCTCAAAAGTGTCAGACTAGCTATACCTTTGCAACACCTAAACACTTATAGAGGCCATCCCATGGAACAACAGTAACGTCAAGCTTCGATCCAACTCATAAGAACTGTGTTACTGAGAAGTGTGTAGAGAATAGGTTCCTGTAGTAGGTAATTGTCAAATTAATCTGTTAATTATGTATTGACAGAAATTGTTTACTTGATGAAATTAGATAGTAGCTGCATAATTTTGAGGGCATGATCCTGAACAATGAGGAATTTGCAGATTGGGTGTAAAGTTTACATTTCAAGGACATTTCAATGTTTCTATACATATTTACCTGTGCATGTAGGTAATTGTCCAGGTGGTGTGTAAGGTGAACCGGTGTAACCAGAGTTACATTCACATCTGTAGCTGCCAATGCTGTTCACGCATGTTGTTGAGCTGCTATCACACAGATTAGTTCCAGTGAATGCACATTCATCATAATCTGTTACCAAAGAGAACCAAAAAATATGATTTGGTGCAGACATATATATAATAAAATCTGTAACCAAAAATAACAAAGAATAATGTATGGTAGGGTTTGATTATTTCAGAAAATTCATATCATAAAGTATGGCTTCTGGACAGTTTGATTGAGATTATTAAAATACCTACATGACTTCGATCTTGACAAAGGTATCAAATTTTCTAGATGCTGTGTTAAATAATAAACTTGGCAACATGTCAAATCTCAGTGTCATGATGGACTTGGCAAGTTTATACAATAGCATGACATCTTGACAAAATTGTGTCAAATTGTCAAACATGCTAGCTCTATTGTAGGTATTTGCAAATTTAGGTGCATAAATGCATAGATCTACCAACAAGTTGCACAAATTTGTCAGTTTTTTCATAAGTGCATGAACAAGCAGCAGGTAAATGCTGTTGAAACATCACCTACTATATGGCTACATACAACAAATATTATGCAAATAAAACTTGTCAGTTGATTTGGTTTTGATATGTGAAACTCCATGGCACATATCATATTGAGGAGTGTTAGCTCAGTGGTTAACGCTGGTGCCTTCCAATCATAAGGTCCCCAGTTCAAGTCACTCCAAGATTAATGTACTGTATGTCATCCAGTTACAGAGTTGTTGACAATTCATAATCATGGACGTAAAATATGAATCTTCGGTCAGCTTGCGGCTTTGATGAGCCAATGAGACTTCTTCGAGAGTTCCTGCTTGCTGGAGGATCTAAAATACATACATACATTCACACACCCATACACGCACACATACATATGTAGCCATAACCTTTCTATATACAACATGTATGGAAGTCGTGTTCACAGTTTTCAACTGGTTAATGAACTTACTAGCATACGCATACAGTAAAATGAGCAGAAATTGTACTTGTAGACAATTTGCAATGTACGTACGTACGTACAGGAATGTTTATTATAATGTTATTATAATCTATTTCTGTTATTTTGTCATTTATATTGCACAGTAAACATTTACAAAATATTAAAGGAGAAATAAACTCTGGGTTTTTGCAGTGTACTTGCGGTAGGGGATAATTTTCTTATTCCATTTGTGAAATAACTAAGCAAAATAATGTTTCCCTGAATTTTACACGAATTTCACAATTATTTTTTTTACCCACTTGAACAACGGCAATTTTGTTATTTTGATAACTGAGGGCGCTTCAAAAGTGACGTAGGCGAGCCACTTCGTAACTTCAAAACAATGAAGCTTTGCATACGAGTTATAGTCTATTCACACTATGTTCGAGCATCTCGCTTAGCTTATTTCGCCGGTTAAAATGCTTGAATGCCAAGCCTTTGGTTGTGTTAACCGAATTCAGGTCTGTTGGTCGGACATTCTCCTGCGTTCAACAAAGCTTTTTCCGCAAACAATCCATGGCAGCATACCCTCTCCTTCTCCCTTCCCAATGGCGAACAGAGTGCACACAGACACCATTCTTCGCGGTGGCTCGCAGAACTGGTACTCGTGTCAGCAACGGAATTCGAGCCAAAATCACCAACAGTCGCGGACTGTGATTCTTTGCACAACTCCTCCTCTCTATGTCTCAGTTCTTCCTCTGAATATTCTGGTCGAAAAGATACGATTCCAATCCAAAGGCTTCCATTTTCTTTTTTCAAGATATTTGCTCGACAGTAAATGATTTAACTTTTGGAGTGCAATGATGGATGTAAGTAACACTATCGCTAGGACTGAGTATGCGGTGAAATCAATCTAAACACGGTAAACTAAAATCATTGAAAAGATCACAAATTTAATATTCCACTGATACTCGTTACAATAATAAATTTTACACACTTTTTAAGCATTTTTTACAGATCAATAGTGACAAAAGATATTTTTCCATATCAAAGAAGGGGTTTTAATGCTTTTCTATTGCTTTTACTGGAAAGACCATCTGTCAAAACGTAAGAATGGATGCAAAAAAAGCTAGGGTTTATTTCTCCTTTAAGGAACACAAACAAATACGTAAGCTGATCAATGGTAAATGTTATGTATAGGTTAAATTAATAAAACTTATGTGTATATTAACAACATTCGTGTAATTCTCTTTTATAGAAGTTTTTTCTAATAATTGAGAAAGACACTTGAGTTATAATGCTAGAGCCTCAGTGTTTCAGAATTTCACTACCACTATATCCATATATCCTTTGATGCTCAGTGTATCTCTTAAGACAGATATGGCCAGGTATTGCAGGTAGAAGGCATATACTTTCATGCACAGAGCATTAGTTACAAAAGTGAATACAAATATCACAACATTGAAAAGATAGATGGTTTGATAATTACCCAATCCAAACAAAGAGAACTTAGTTTTAAGAGAAGTTCCTAGCTGCCCACTGACAAGAAACTTTTAAAACTTGATATGACTTCATGCTGGGTGGGATTGCCACTTTCAAATCCTTTTTTTTTAAAGAACACAGTGCTGGCTAGACCATTGTAGCTCCATGGTCAAATCAAGGCTTTACTTCCAGGTAATGACTCTGTCAGTCACTTACAGGCTAGCAGTATCACAGTCAAACTAGCAGTCTTTTACATAATTGTTCAGTCAAGTGTGCAAATTTCTGACCAATCGAATCCAGCAGGATGGTTGGACATGGTCCTTTACTGACATATATTTACCTGTGATTTATTGCTTATTTTGAGGTGGTAATTGCATACAGAAAACTTAATGAACACATTTCTGTGAATGCTATCAGTCATTGAGCACTTTGAAGGCTTAGTTTAGTTGGTAAAATTAAAATCTCTTCTGTCTCTGATATTGTAAACATGTTCACTCTACATTTGCATGCTGCTGTTTGTGTGGTAAAGTTAGTGCTTTTTCTAATGCCTGCGTCACACTGTCCCGAAATTGACACCAGATAGACACACGATAAAGGAAATGTTCAAATTCGGCTCTGATCGTAAAAACATCGGGCCATTCATGAGGGCATCTTAAGCCATCGTATGACCGCCGGTGGGGTTTCTCAGGCTCCGGCAGCAACTTCGTGAGCAGTGGCAAAATCTTTGACATGCCAAAAAATTGCCAAAAGACCTTGCGAAGGTTCATTTTCGTGTTGAATTCGTGTGTCCATCTTGCCCTTCATAAGGCCTTCATGAGGGCCTCTTGTCAAATTGTGTCATGTTCGTTTTTACTTCGTGTGATCATTGGTGCCATCCGGCGTATTCGCCTCACGAAGACAATACGAAGGAAACAAGAAGCTGCCCCATTGTCTTAGGAAGGCAACATGACTATGTGAAGCCCTCGCAATGCAGTCTTGTAGCCATCGTATTATAGTACGATGACATCAAGATGGGACCACGGTGTCGTACTTGCTTCGGCTGTTGCTTGGCTGTTGACCAAGTTCGGGGCCATCTTCGTGCGAAATTCAAAATTCCATATTCGTATGGCCATCTGGTGTAAATTTCGGGACAGTGTGACGCCTGCATCAGCATATGCAAACAGTTGGGGAGTTTGTTTACATTTATAACTGTGTACAGTTTTCAATGAAATATAGAATATACACAGCTTATTTGTAGAAAAAGTACAATGGAACTTCCGTGTTGAAAATTTTATGTGTAAAAGTAAGTTGGCCTGACGTTTCGATCCTAAGCAGGATCTTCTTCAGAGGCTAAATGACAAGTACAGTAACAGAAGGGACAAAAACACGCACAGAAAACAGACGTGTTAATGAGCACGGTGAACACAATGAGATAGATGAAAGGGGATTATAAGTAGACAATGGATGGTGAGAAGAAAGCAACAGGGAAAGAGGAGAGGTAGGAGATAAACAGTGGAGGGACAAAGAGAGGATTAAAGGAACAGGGTAGGGAATAAACTGGAGAGGGATAAAGACAGAAAGGTGTGGAGAAAAAAGGAGGGGAAGAGAGCTGTGGGAGGATGAGTGAAAGGGGGGGAACAAGGGGAGAAGGAGTGGGGGACAGAAGAAAAGTTAGTCATGTCCTTCCTGAATGTTCAGCCCATGAGGTTGTATGGTGCGAAGGCGTTGCATCCAGAGCCTGTCTCTGCTGATTGGTACTAGGTCAGGGCGGCTACCTAAGGATTCAATCCCCTGTAGGGACATGTTGTTAATGGTATGGTTGGGAAGGTTAAAATGTTCTCCAACTGGGATCTCAGTCTTCATGGTGTTGACTGTGGATCTGTGACCATAGAATCGCTTCTTGAGGGTGGTTTTGGTTTCGCCAACATACTGGATGCCGCAAACTCTACAAGAGATCAGATAGATGACATTGGTGGTAGTGCAAGTGATGTGACCCTTAGTCTTGTGTGTGAGTTGCATGCTGTGGCTGGTGATGGAATTGGATTCAACAATGTGGTGGCTGCAGACTATGCATCTCGAAGTACGATCACATTTGAAAGTACCATGCTGAATTGGTGTAGGGTTGGAAGTTAGAGGTGGAACAGCAGCATGCACAAGAAGGTCTCGTGGTCGTCTGTAGGCAATGATGGGTTTTTCAGGAACGGCTCGTTGGAGTCTATCTGAAGTGGGGAGAATGTTGTGGTTGTTAGAGGTGATTTTCTGAAGAGGAGGAAGATTTGGGTGGAAAGTAACAACCAGGGGCAGCTTGTTGTCGCAATCTCATCCCTTTTTGTCCTTCACTGCCAAAGTAGATGATCTGGAAAGGGAGCGGACTCTCTGAATGGCTTCACGCACCCTTCTGGCACTATGGCCCCTGGCAGAAAGGTGTTTTCCAAAGCATCTGTATGGCGAATGAAAGAGGAATTGTTAGAGCAAATGCGACGAAGACGAAGTGCTTGACTGTAGGCAATTCCAGACTTGCAGTGACGGGGATGGCAGCTTGAAGAATGGAGATACTGGTGTGTGTCTGTGGGCTTGGTGTATAAGTCTGTAGAGAGAGAACCGTGTTCCTTGCGAACAGTCACATCGAGAAAGTTAACCTGTTGGTGAGAGTAATCAGAGGTGAATTTGATGGTGCTGTGGAAAGAATTGATGTGATTGATGAAGGTGAGCAGGCTATCCTCATCACTGGTCCAAATGAAGAAGATGTCATCAATGTAGCGCCACCAGATAAGGGGACGGCAGGGAGCTGTACTGAGCATGCGTACTTCAAGCCTAGACATAAACAGGCATGCATAGGAAGGAGCCATCCTGGTTCCCATGGCAGTCCTGTGTCTTTGAAGGTAATGCTTGTCCATGAACGTGAAGTTGTTTTTGGTGAGAACCTGTTGCATGAGAACTTTGATGTCAGAGCTGGGTGGAAAAGGGTGGACCTTCTTAGACAGGGCTGCACACGTGGCTGCGATACCTTCAGCATGAGGGATGTTAGTGTAAAATGAGCAGAAATCCTACATGTAGAGTTTGAAATGTACGTATATACATGAAAGTTTATTATAATCTTGGGTAGAAGGTAGAACTGTGTCACTTTCAGTGATGAAAACAAAGATAGTTTATAAATAATCATTGTATTTATCAGCCTATATCTGTATAATACTTCATGAAACTAGTACACCACACATAAGCCAATGAAAATGAAGTTGGAGAGCTTCATAAAAAGCACTGGCAGATATGGAATGCATTCATATTTTGTTTTGTATTGCCCTAAGCAAAAGCAAAAGTTGATACGTGGCTGCTTCGGTTTTCAATTTTAATACAAGCAATTTTCAAATTCCATGCATGAAATTTTGCAGGCAATGCTAATTTTCATGGTACATCAAACGGTATTAGGAAGGATGTGATTACAGCTCTTGATACATCAACACATTTAAAAGTCAATCAATATGAGCATATCTGCAGATTTCCATCCAATGTAATCATAAAACAATAATACATTTGAATGTTATCCTGCCAATGATAACACCAGAGCCTTTTCAAGAATTCAAACAGAGAGGGAAGCGGAGGGCAGACTTAAAAGGATCTTGACCCAAATGATAACGTTATCAGAGGCTAGACTATTTCTGATGGGGGTGAGGTAGGGTTGGGGAATGGAATGACAATAGGGGTAGATAGTAATGTCTACTGAGAGCATTCTTTGAAATGGTTTTAGGGACAACCACATAAAATTTGAATGGGCAAAAATGTTATCAGGATTGTAACATTTGTATTAGCAATATTTTTTTATGTTTGTCATTTTTTTCCAATTTAGGTTTATTATTTTAATTCTCTGCCTAAATTGAGAGATCCTCGGAAGAAGTAGTAAAGTATTGCAAGAAGAAAAGGGAACAGAACTATTCATGCCTGTTTGCCAACATGGCTTTATAGTCAGTCGTATTTCTAATGCAAGTCATTAATTCCACTCATTAAAATATGGCCAGATTCTACTTCATAGGCATTGCTTAAAATCAATTCCTAACAGAAGAATAGAAATGGTAGGTGAATGGAAAGATGAAAAATATTAAACAAAACCAAAGAGCAAATTATTTAAATTGAGGCATAGATAGGCAAGCTTTTATGGTAATTTAGAGCAAGAAAGCCATGAGTCTTAGTGATTCCTTGCCACGTTTCATAAGAGAAGGTTCTTGTAACAAGAAAGCAGAACCACATACCACATATGAAGTTCATTCAAGCATTTCTTTTGGAGTTAGCTGTATACAAAGTTTAGTGGCTGAGCTCTGTTGACAGCAAATGACATTTGACCTCCACAGAAATTACTAGTTTTTTTTATTGTTCTCAAAAAGGTGGATTGAAAAATCCCATATGAAGTTCATGTAAGCTTTACTTTATAGTTATCATGTTAACAAAACTGCCAAACTTACATTCTGTTGACCCTCAAATAGGGTTGGGCGATATTTGCTTTTTAACGTCACGATAAATAGTTCAAAAATTGTCGCGATATTTCGATAATTACGATAATTTTTCCTTGTTGTTTTTAGTGTGTTTGCGAACACTAAAAACGCAGCGAACACACCGAAAATTTTAGTATTTTTGCGTGTCTGGCGATAAAAAATTCGCAGTTGAGGATTCAAAATACTGACAACTTTTTTAATTTAATTTGTCACGAAACTGATGAAAATTTTAAAATGACAAGTTAGAGTAGCTATATTATGTGATAAAATGAAATAAAATGATTTAATCTGTCTTACAATCTTTAAAAAGTTTAACTTACAAAACTGTCGATATTATGAAACAAACTACGTTCGGCAAAGCCCCGTTTCTAGACTGCCTAACAATGAACAGCGTGCACTATACGTACATCAGTTTACAACTGCAGTGTTTCATTTACCCTACTTAAATATCACGGTAGGCTACATGTGCTGCAAATTTTCCCAGGTACCTTGCCAAACACCCCCCCTGTCTAACACCTGTTTGTAAACAATTTTGGCACGTTTCCAAAAAAACTTTTCATGGAGTAAACTATTTTGGCTCCACTCTAGAATTAATTAGGTCAGTCAGTAAAGGATCGGTAAAGTTATGCGAAATGTTATCTTAGACGTTCAAGAAAAGTAGGTAAATATCCCTGTAATATTAAGGTAAGTAAAACACACCTCAAGCCAACTGACTCCTCCGCATGAACAAAACAATCTATTGCCCATGATACACGAGGCACAGTCTATACCATACAGACATAGCACGATATCAAGGCCCTATAGCTACAGTATGGCCATGTTTATGAAAGTAAACCTTGTAATCCCATGTTTTAGGCCACTTGGCATGATTAACTAAATGCTAAATATTGTTTCCATGTCCTTGTAGAGAACGTCAACTTCGCAAAATACAATTAGTTGTGTTTTTGTTGTTACGTGAGATCCGTAACCGACGAAGTGGTTAGGCTATTTACTTTACACTTAACTATGGTAGGATATTAATTTTTCCTTTTTTTTTGGAAATTCTAGAAAATACTTTCTTTTCCCCCCGCTTAACACCAGATGTGGTCTTATGGTTTATTCATAAATGGGTGTACTAGATCCTTGTTTACATGACATTAGTTGCACTTAGCACGATATGCCAGTTTCACGTGAATTTTTCGAAAGTATTTTGCTTGATCTTTCGTAAAATTTGAAAGGTGTACCAACTTACTTTTCGTACACAATTGGTAATTTCTCTGCTGATTTTCAGAGTTTTGTTCTCTATACAGTGAATGTTGTAAAGGACGGGTTTTTCGAAGTTCAAAAGTCAGTAAATGAAGTTGATAAACTTTATTTCTTTTCAACTTTCTTAACCATGGAATGCTAGAATAACATTTACACATTGAACAGAGAAAGGATAATCGCATTTTTTTCCAACTTTATTTCAAATTTCTTTCACAAGAATTTATCGTCATTTGTTCAATCCTCAAAAAATATCGTCTTGAAAAAAAATTATCGCGATAATAATAATTTTCGATACATCGCCCAACCCTACCCTCAAATATTCTTTGCCATCTACAAAAAGCAATTAGGTTTTTCCAATAACTAATGTGGATCCACAAGTATGATGTTTATTCGAGCTTAACTTTTAAGTTATCCTGTCCAAATTTTTTCAAACTCTTTCAACTTCACTTGACCTTTGACTCCCATGCAATTAGGTGTATCTAATTGAAAGTATTCAAATCCATCCAACTTTTTGTGGGTATCAATTTTTGTTCCAACTCGGTTAACCTCAAACAACATTAAACCTCCATAGAAAACAAGACAGTTTTTGCGCACAATACGGTTGATCCAAATATTGAGTATGAAGTTCATCCAAGTTTTGCTAATATAGTTATGATAAACAATTTTCAGTCTTTAACCTCTGGTGACCTCAAATGACTGTGACCTCCAAAGATAACAAAAGGCACATTCTACTCACTAAGAGGATCCAAGTACTACTTGTGAAGTTTTGGAGTTAGAGAGTTAAGAAGGTTTTCAGACTCTATAATCTGGTAAACTCAAATGACTGATGAGAAAAAAAAAACATTTTCCTTGTACTAATTTATGGTGGATCCAAATACTAGTTTCTCCAAGCTTTACTTTTGAGTGTACACAGTTATCAGAAATTGACCTCTGTTGCCTGTGACTTTTGACATTCACATAATTCATATAGATTATAAAATCCTAAGTTTGGCCTTCCATGCTATTAAAATGAATACCCCAAGTTACAAACTGAAATTAGGCATCTAGATCACAATATCTTAACTATTTTAATGGTCCAGTGTCTTGATTGAAAACGATAGGGATCGCAGCTTTCATCATGCTGCCCCCGTTTGTGGAACTCACTTCCAGTAGATATGTCTCTAGACTCACTTGACCAGTTTAAGGATTGTCTTAAAACTCATCCTTTTCACATTGTTATGACATGTTTTTCTTTTTCTTTCTCTTTGTCTTCACCTGTAAAGCACATTGAGCAACTTTTGTTGGATTCTGCACTATATAACACTAATTATTATTATTATTATTATCTTATTTCTGGTCCCACTGCCTCATTGCTATATGACTATATATGTTATATATATTATATCATTGCAATTTAATGGCAGAAATAAACGAAATGAAATGAAACTGTTATTATTAAACAATAGGGATCTTGTACTCACTAAGGTGAATACAACATACCAATTATGAAGTATAAAGGAAACTGTCCTTGTAACTAAAATTCTGTATTTTGACACTAAGGGTTTACCCAGTTGTTTACATTCCTAACTACAGTAGAGTACCGATGGTGGTGCTGTACACTCACAAGCAACAAATTAAGTTTATTTGTACTACAAGCATACCATGGTGGCTTTTAGGGTTAAATTCAGCTTAATTAATGTGTTATTTAATGTTTTATATCACTAGTTAAGCAAAAAAGAGTTTATTTTGCTATGGCACATTCCATCAATTTGCAAAATTTCAAAGCCCTTAACAACCGTTGGATCAAAAGTATGAATTTCACCCAACCTTTACTTTTGCATTTTTTTATTAGTTAAACGGTGGATCCACATGCAAAGTATGAATTTCACCCAACCATGACTTTTGGAATTACAATCTTTTAAGAGTTTTCAGACTCAAATGACTTTGACTTCCACACACCCACATACCATATATATAGTTCATCTACACTTAAGTTTTGTAGTTACAGTGTTAACAAGCCAATTAAGGCAGCACACACCATCACCAATGCATATATTCCTTTCCCCTTCCAGCAAGGAATCAAAATAGAGTTGGCAGAAGATCAGTGTAACTTAAACAGCTTGGTAATATTCTTTATGGTGTTGTTCTCCCTGCATTTCTTACTATTCACTGAATTCAACAAACTATCAGTAATAGTCAGTAAACAGACTTGAATGTTCAAACTATTTTCTGCTCACAGTCGCTACACGTTGAAGAGTTTTTTATGACCATTTAAGGCTTAGTTGCATCAGCTGCTAAAGTCACCTTAATACAGTAACTGTTTATGAGCATGAAACAAAGCTTAATTTTATGCTTTGTGGCTGATGCTTTAGTCATGAATGTTTGCAAGAGACAGCAAATCTTCAGCAGTCATTGTTACGCAGAAATGTGAGTTGCAACAACAGTGCCATACACTGGCTGTGTATTCACTTGAATTCCACATTTTAATCCACAAGTTAATCCATGTGGGTGATTTACAAGGATCAAGACCTTGTGAAATTTCATATAAAATGAGTTGATTAATGCCCCTTACTGATAAACTCAGTTGATGGCTGACAGTTAAGCTGAGTCACGCCATTGGTGAACAGCATCATTACGAATGCAGGATTCTGCATCCAGGACGCAATGTTTTGGCCAAGGACGAAAAATATTCAAATTGCTTGTGTCCGGCGAATGCAAATTTTTAATTTTGTTTGAGAAACAAACCCCAAGTACATTTATTTTTATTTTGGTACAACATTGAGCCATCTGGCCTATATATAGTGTATATAACATTCACAAAGTATTGGCAGTGATACTACACTAGTTAGTAACAGTACGTCAAATAATAAACCCAACTGATGTTCCATCTTAACGCAATCTTTTTTTTACGGGACACAAACTTTTTTTCTCTAATAACATTACTGGGTGAATCTATTAGTCTTTATAACCTACTAGCTTTTACAGCTGCTCTAGAACATCTCAATTATTTCAAAAAATGTTTCCTTGGAGACTTGTTTGGCCTTAAGAAAAGAATTCTTTACTTAACTTATTCTGCCTGCTTAACTTTGATATCACTTTGATATAACTTTAGGCCCTTTAATTTTTATACATCTATTATCATTTATATCAAATGCATATTTGAATTCCATATGCCAATTGAATGGTACAATGAGAAATGTATACCATTATTAGAACAAACTGTTAATGGTTCTTTCACATCAGGATGGGATACATTTTTCATCCAGATTAGTGTCACATATTTGATGACCTGTTAAATCCTGTAAAGAATGTTGATAACGATAGCATATGCTGTCATTTTATTACAAGACAAACTTGAAATATTTATTCAAATTTCCAAAAAATGATCATGATAACAGAATCATTTGGGGGGGGGGGGGGGGTTGGCAGATGAAAATAGAAAGTAAAGCCAAAAAGAGGGTAAAATACCACTGGCAACTTGCACTTACCACTGATGATGACTTCAAATGTACCCACGCCTCGATTCCCACTTGGATCTTCAAAGGAGTTGGTGACCTGTGTGGTACCAATCGAAAAGAATGAACCCGATGTTGGTGACTGTGATAACTCATTCGCTGTCCCTGAGTTATCAGTAGCAGTACATGAGAGTAAAGCCACATGAAGCCCAGATGCCCCTGGAGGGGCATTCTGACGAACAGTTTGTCCACTGCAATCCACAACAGGCAATACATTATCAACTGTGGAAGAAAGAAGTTATAGTCAATGAAGCTCTCTATTCACCGTGGAAACAGAAAGCACGCAAAACTTGACAAGCTGTTGCCATGAGTTCTTAGTAGCATGGTAGTACAATGATTTGATCACTAGTAATATAGGCACGTTGGTTTGTAATTGTTACTGAGGAAGAGATCATTTGAAACATAACGCAGAAGTTTCAAGACAAACTATTTATTTCATGCACCTCCACTTGTGTTTTCCAAACATGCTCCTTGCTCAACAAAACTGCACAAGTGGAACTAGTCAATCACCCAGCATGTCGCTGTATGCAAGCTGACCTGGCATGTCAACATGCTGGTGAGGGCCTTCATATGATCGTGTTCAGGGAATAATTTAGTGTTTAAAGTTTGTGAGGCAATTTGAAAGCTCTGATATTGTCTCTTAAAAATTATACACTGTGTCTCTGTGTACAAAACTGTTATACAACATTGTTGCACTTTTACAGTATCGCAAGTTGCCCATTTTGCAAAGCCTTTTTGGGATGCCATAACGGATACATTTTTCCCTGACGTTACATTGTTTCAGAAATCTCTAACCAGCACATATGACACACATTAAGACCTATAAGACAGCGTCCTCTGTTTCAAGCTTAAGAGCCCCATCATATGATTATCATTTTCATCTGGCAGCTACAGTTGACAGAATTTTCAGATCATCCCTTATATACCCCCAAAAAATACTGAAAATGAGAGTAAAATATGAAACCACAGTGGAAAGTCAAATACTTCCAATTTAAAAGCACAATATTCAACACCCTCAAAGACACATACAACATCCTAAAAGACTACTACCTAAAAGACACATACAGTACCGCCCAGATTAAATCGGCCGTGGCATCGTGTATCGTGATGTTCTTATCGTTTTCTATCGTGAAACCTGAATGCTGTAAAGTTTTATAAACGCTACAACTATATAACGATATACCACGATCACACGCTATATCGTGATACCAAGCCTTCACGATAGCAAACATGACTGCTACATTCACGCTTATACGATTCGTAACTTCGTTTGGGCTTTGGGTTTTTATTATTCACGCTATTTCGTTAAGTCGTAATATCGTGTATCAGGAAGTTCCTACTGTACTGTGCAAGAATCGATCTTTACAGGAGTTTCGCCTTGAAAACTTGTTGAAGTCAGCTCACAACTTAACTAACATTTACATATTATTTAACAACAGTAACGTTACGTACTGATAGCGACTTTTTTGTTAGTTGTAGAGGTTATGTTCCACGGAGGATAAGTTTACTTTGAATAGTTGACAACATTTTGAAGAAATGATAAAGTATTACTAAGCCTTTCTTTTGTTAAGTTTTTATATAATTTATCGTTGGTTCTAACAGAATGAAAAGGAAAAAAAAATTCCACCCAACAACTTTGAAGCAGGGCCGGTTAAAAACAAAACATGTTTTGCGTCCGCGCAAGGGGCCTCCCTTTTCCTGATTCCCGAGTCTCTATTTGGATTACAAGAAATCTAACTATCCTAAAAAAATTATTTTGTAAAGGTTACCACATATTCCAAACTAGTATGAGCGCATGGAAAGAAGAAAAATGGCCGCCCGTTTTTTTCAGATCTCAGTGCGAGAAACAAGTGTTTTATTTGGATAATAGAACAACTTTCGTTAATGTGGTTAAGTTAATATTTTCCTACCCTAGCTACATGTCGCTTTTAAAAAACCTTCATGAAAACCAACTTTTTTGAAAATGGATTTTGAAGCTCAGTCAACAATTTAAAAAATGCTTACCGTTAAATACTGGCGTCAAAAAATACATTTCGTATTTATTCCAATAAAGATCCACAAAGGATAAAAATGCTAAAGAGAAATAGAAACTGCATGTACATGGTCATTTTAAGTATCCAAATACTATAAAAAGAGATTGAGTTCACCGAAACACCCCTTTCCCTACCACCTGAGGGAAACCGTCTTTTATAAATTATAGTACCATACAGTACTTAACATTTGATACAAGAGTTACTTCTACACAGCTTCCCAAAATTTGTACGTGTCGCAATACGATAGGTTAAGTTTTAACAGCACAGTACCATTAATAATTTGCATATTACACCAAAATTTACGCTCGGCGTCCAGATGGCGGGAAAATGTACCATTATGTTCAATGTGTTGTGTCGTTTCCATGGTGCAATGAACTTGGGCAATTTCGAATGACCTACTTATGTTCTGTGACCAATGTCAATGGGAATTATGTGTGTAAAAACTTGTGTTTTTCCATGTGTTATATATATAGAAGTTTTACGTTAGCGGAGTGAATTTCGGGCGGCTCGTTGTTTGTGAGGAAGCACTTTTCTAAGCATCAATATTTGTGAAAAATATCGTAAGGTTTTTCTTCAGAAAGTATTTTGACTAGTAATTGGAATCTCAATGTATTAAGAAGGGTGTCATCCATATGTTCCGACGTCTCTATGTTCCGACGTCTCTATGTTCCGACGTCTCTATGTTCCGACGTCTCTATGTTCCGATATCTCTATATTCCGACGTCTCTATGTTCCGACAATTTGTTTGGACACTAATTTTTTTGGACCATATTTTTTGGACCAAATTTTTGGGGGGGACTCAATTTTTTTGGACCCAATTTTTTTTTGTGGAATATTTTTTGAACCCACATTTTTTCTGACTTGATTTGTTTGGGGCGACTCAATTTTTTGGACGCACCAAATTTTGGTTACGAAAAAAAAAGGGCCGAAAGTTTGTTTTGACCCAAATAGTGCTTGTCCGAAAAATTTTTGGTCATAAAAAATTTTAGAGTCAAAAAAAATTTCGGTCATAAAAATATTTTGGTCCAAAAAGATTTTGGTATTAAAAGAAACTGGTCCGAAAGCATGTTGGTCAAAAATTTGGGTCAAAACAAATTAGAGTCCAAAAAATTGTCAGAACGTAGAGACGTCGGAACGTAGAGACGTCGGAACTTAGAGACATCGGAACCATTAAGAAGTACTGGGTCTAAACCTTATCATTGCATTTTGGGCGAATGTGTATTTAACTACGTTATATGATGCTTAAACACATGTTTCAACAAAATGAAAATTTCAAGTATTACCACATAAATATTCAAAAAATATACTTTTGTTGCATGTAATGGAGGATTTGGTGAAACCATACATGTCTGTACTGATTACGGTTTGAAAATTCTACGAGGTTCGGGATCAACTTGACCGTAGAGTATTTTCAGAAAATAAGATTGCTACCATACAAAACTGTCAGACCAAAAGCAATTAAATGACTTCATGACATTTAAATAAAAAAAAGCTTCTAACAGAAGTTATGACCTATTAGGTATAATTTTTAATGTGCGCGTGTATACGGGTTGCCATCAGGATCCCATCAATTACTGATGCTATGCAAAAGAAACTGTCAATTTCTGCATATCATTGGGAGTCGGAAAAACATTCTTCAAGCAAACAATTTTCTTGAAAGTCTTGCAAAATTCGATCATGAACACAATGTTCAAAGAATGTTAATATAACATACAAACGTATGCCAGCCCATGCATCCCGGACTGTGAAAAAGCTAGGTCTATTTAGCGTTACAATGCATATTGACCCTATCCTAGCATTTTGGGACGATTTTTGCTAGTGCAATAAAAACTTAGGCTAATATTCATGCATACAAGAAGTTCAGAACGGAAAGTTTCGTTCGAATAGAGAATATTTGGCGATCGCTGTGTTTTTAAAGGAGTTTGTATGAAGGAGTTTGAAAGAGTACAGTATGTTCATTAGGCCTATCATACTAGTTTTGCGATTATGAAACTTGTATGTCGATTGACACTTAAATTTGCAATGAATCTATCGCACGTAGCGATGTATTGATGATTTCATTTACTGCGGAAAGAAGCCTTCCCCAATTCTTTCAAATCACGATGAAACGATCGATCGTTCTGCAACGTAATTCACGCTAAAACGATAACATTACGATAGTATAAAGTGCCAGTGAAATCATTAACACACCATCACGATATTACGACCACGATGCGACACCCGATATTACGTTAGGTATTTGCTATAGGCGTAATGGAAACGATATTACAATAGACTCCTTATATTGTCACGATACACGATGCCACGGCCGATTTAATCTGGGCGGTACTGTACAGCACCCTCAAAGTAACATGTAACACCCTAAAAGACACATACAACTACCTAAAAGACACATACAACACCCTCAAAGACACATGTTCCAAATTAGGAGTATATTAAGAATTTACTTTATTTTGAATGTGATTTCAGTTTGAAAGTCTATCCATTAAAAACCATTATCCGTAAAGTTCATTATTTTAAGGAATTTATTACCTGCATTCACTGTAACTGTAAAGGAATCACAGCCTCGGTTTCCATCTGGATCGACATAACAAGTTGCCACCGTTGTCGTTCCGAGGAGAAAGAATGATCCTGATTCTGGGCTCTGTGACGAAAAGGTTGGCAATCCTGAATCGTCAGTAGCTGGACATGGTGCATATGTTGCAGTACTACCGGTCGTTTCCAGAGATACAGTGAGTACAATATCTAATCCGCTACAATCCACCACTGGTGGAGATGACACTACAGGGAATAGAAAAAGAAAATAGGAAAAATTGTTACACATATATAGGATACGTAATGAAAAGATGTAAAAGGTATTAGCAATCTGCTAAAAGAGTTTAAATTATGTGTCACATTGCTTCCATACAAATCCTCAAAACTACTAGTTTGTAACAAATTTATAAACAACAAATATAGGATATAGGAAACATGCTGAATTATAAGTTACACGTTAGTTTAACTGCAAAACGATTTTCGTTAATTCCTTAAATTGTAACCAAAAAACAAAAAGAACAAATTGAAATTTATGTCAATAGGGTGCTACTTTCCAAAGGGATTGACATTGTTTTATGAAAAAAAATTAAAAACAAAACCATGAAAAGAACAATTGAACTCATTCAATGTTCTACTACTTTTGCTCAAAGTCAAATTTTCAACTTTTCATGATGATGCTAAATTGACAGCCATACAATTTTAGACAGTCTTGCCACCATATTTAGAGCTATAATCAGCAAAAATGCCAGTTTTCTTTGGCAAAGGACAGTAGAATTTTAAGCCTTGTTCTGACTGACTATATACATGTCAGTAAAATGTTACCAAGCCCTTTTGGTTTCAAAGGTCATATTTCTTTTTAAACAGTCCTTTCAGACCCCTTTGCCCTCCTGAACTCCTCTCCATCCCCCCCCCCACCCCTTAGCAAGAAACAGTTAAAGGGGCAGTCCGGTCAGGTAATGAATCATATGAATGTCCTTTTAGTGAGGATTGTTTATGAATGTTCTTCTGGTTAGGATCTGAAAAAGTAAAATATAAAAATAAAATAAAAATGTTAGCAAACTGCTTATCCACTAAAGAGCCTGTGTAAGAAAATGCTTCAGCCTCTGAAGAAGATCCTGCTAGGAAAAAAAATCAGGCCCTCTAATACTTTCACACAAAAGTAAAATATGAAACAGATCAACTGCAGTGAAATCCTCATCACTATCAGGGTTGGTATGTTCCCTTCTTAACAGCCAAATTATTTCAAAAAATGTTTCTTTTGGAGACTTTTTTGGCCTTAAGAAAAGAATTCTTTACTTAACTTATTCTGCCTGCTTAACTTTGATATCACTTTGATAGAACTTTAGGTAGGCCCTTTAACTTTTATACATCTATAATCATTATCAAATGCATATTTGAATTCCATGTGCCACTTGAATGGTACAATGAGAAATGTATACCATTATTAGAACAAACTGTTAATGGTTCTTTCACATCAGGATGGGATACATTTTTCATCCAGATAAGTGTCACATATTTGATGACCTGTTCATACCTGTAAAGAATGTTGATAACGATAGCATATGCTGTCATTTTATTACAAGACAAACTTGAAATATTTATTCCAAAACGATCATGATAACAGAACCATTTGGGAGGGGAGGAGGGGGTTGGCAGATGAAAATAGAGGGTAAAGCCAAAAAGAGTGTAAAATACCACTGGCAACTTGCACTTACCACTGATGATGACTTCAAATGTACCCACGCCTCGATTCCCACTTGGATCTACAAAGGTGTTGGTGACCTGTGTGGTACCAATCGAAAAGAATGAACCAGATGTTGGTGACTGTAATAATTCATTCGCAGTCCCTGAGTTATCAGTAGCAGAACATGAGGGTAAAACCACCTGAAGCCCAGATGCCCCTGGAGGGGCATTCCGGCGAACTGTTTGTCCACTGCAATCCACAACAGGCAATACATTATCAACTGTGGAAGAAAGAAGTTATAGTCAATGAAGCTCTCTATTCACCGTGGAAACAGAAATCACGCAAAACTTGACAAGCTGTTGCCATGAGTTCTTAGTAGCATGGTAGTACAATGATTTGATCACTAGTAATATATGCAAGTTTGTTTGTAATTGTTACTGAAGAAAAGATCATTTGAAACATAACGACGAAGTTTCAAGACAAACTATTTATTTCATGCACCCTCGACTTGTGTTTTCCAAACATGCTCCTCGCTCAAAAAAACTGCACAAGTGGAACTTTGAACTAGTCAATCACCCAGCATGTCTCTGTATGCAAGCTGACCTGGCATGTCAACATGCTGGTGAGGGCCTTCATATGATCGTGTTCAGGGAATAATTTAGTGTTTAAAGTTTGTGAGGCAATTTGAAAGCTCTGATATTGTCTCTTAAAAATTATACACTGTGTCTCTGTGTACAAAACTGTTATACAACATTGTTGCCTTTTACAGTATCGCAAGTTGCCCATTTTGCAAAGCCTTTTTGGGATGCCATAACGGATATATTTTTCCCTGACGTTACATTGTTTCAGAAATCTCTAACCAGCACATATGACACACATTAAGACCTATAAGACAGCGTCCTCTGTTTGTTTATGAATGTTCTTCTGGTGAGGATCTGATAAAAGTACAATATAAAAATAAACAAAAATGTTAGCAAACTGCTTATCCACTAAAGAGCCTGTATAAGAAAATGCT
>JAIPMN010011993.1:21224-38754 GCA_020650975.1 Apostichopus californicus
TTTGGGATGCCATAACGGATACATTTTTCCCTGACGTTACATTGTTTCAGAAATCTCTAACCAGCACATATGACACACATTAAGACCTATAAGACAGCGTCCTCTGTTTGTTTATGAATGTTCTTCTGGTGAGGATCTGATAAAAGTACAATATAAAGATAAACAAAAATGTTAGCAAACTGCTTATCCACTAAAGAGCCTGTATAAGAAAATGCTTCAGCCTCTGAAGAAGATCCTTCTAGGATCAAAACGTCAGGCCCTCTTACTTTTACACAAAAGTAAAATATGAAACAGATCAGCTGCAGTGAAATCCTCAACACTATCAGGGTTGGTATGTTCCCTTTTAACAGCCAAATTATTTCAAAAAATGTTTCTTTTGGAGACTTTTTTGGCCTTAAGAAAAGAATTCTATGCTTAACTTTTCTGCCTGCTTAACTTTGATATCACTTTGATATAACTTGAGGCCCTTTAACTTTTATACATCTATTATCATTATCAAATGCATATTTGAATTCCATTTGCCACATGAATGGTACAATGAGAAATGTATACCATTATTAGAACAAACTGTTAATGGTTCTTTTACATCAGGACGGGATACATTTTTCATCCAGATAAGTGTCACATATTTGATGACCTGTTTAATCCTGTAAAGAATGTTGATAACGATAGCATATGCTGTCATTTTATTACAAGACAAACTTGAAATATTTATTCCAATCCACAACAATCTACAAGACACATACAACACCCTCAAAGACACATGCAACAACCTAAAAGACACAAACAACACCCTCAAAGAAACATGTTACACCCTAAAAGACACATACAACACCCTCAAAGACAAATACAACATCCTAAATGACACATACAACACCCTCAAAGACACATACAACTACCTAAAAGACACATACAACACTCTCAAAGACACATGCAACACCCTAAAAGACACAAACAACATCCTAAAAGACACAATATACAACACCCTAAAAGACACAAACAACAACTAAAAGACACATACAACTTCCTAAAAGACACATACAACTTCCTAAAAGACACATACAACACTCTCAAAGACACATGCAACATCCTAAAAGACACAAACAACATCCTAAAAGACACATACAACTACCTAAAAGACACATACAACTTCCTAAAAGACACATGCAACTTCCTAAAAGACACATACAACACCCTCAAAGAAACATGTAACACCCTAAAAGACACATACAACACCCTGAAAGACACATGCAACACCCTAAAAGACACATACAACATCCTAAGACACATACAACACCCTAAAAGACACATGAAACACCCTCAAAGACACATACAACACTCTTAAAGACACAACATCCTAAAAGACACATACAACTACCTAAAAGACACATGAAACACCCTCAAAGACACATACAACACCCTCAAAGATTGTGTGTGATCATCATGCATTCTTTTAGTGTGTGGGGTCAGTTGCATGACATTTGGGTTTTCACAACCATCAAAAGCTACGTAGATATCAGTCATTTCAGTCTATGCCATCATGCTACAGAACTTCTCCCAATATTATCCAAACAGAATGTATGGCAATCAATTTTCTAAAGTTGTTATATTCACATAACTAGAAAGCAAGTATGAAGAAAACTTTAACAAACAGAATTGTGCAGGATACCATGGGAGTCCATACTTAGCTACAGTATGATAGACAAATATAGAACATTTTCAAACTTTTTCAACGAAAATTTGTAGTTTTAATACAAAACATGTTTAATTCAATTCAGACACTATCAAGTATGTCTATTTACCTGCTCCGGATTATATATGCACATATTCAGAAGGTTTACCATTTTGACAAACATTGTGTGCAATATGGGCTCAAGTAGCATTGTGTCTACTGGTAATATTAACTAGATTTAAGATACCATGTTAATGACAGGCCAAGCAGGAAGTAGAACCACTGTACTGTAACTAGCCATGGTCATCAAACATCCCATCTTGGGCAACAAGCAATACATGAATATAGCTAGCTAGTACCTATATTACTTCTTAGTCAATAGATCATGTCCCAAATGTTATCATAGTGATCTGTGATCATGCTGGGTACATCCAGAACCATTACATGTAACAGTACAAACTTTACACAGTAAAAACAATGTAACCAAGAATTAAGTTTGAAGTATAAGATTTTTGTGCAATACCATACAGTAAATGTCCCATCATATATCATTAATGAAACGAACCCGGATGGCGGGGGGAAATTACCAGATTTAGGGTCCTTCGCTTCGAACTCACAAGTTATAAATGAGGATGCAAGAGTGTTCTTGCGTTGAAACCACGGCTGACGATTTATTACAAAACTCTAAATGATAATATACATATGAACAAATCATGATACATGATAATATAAATGGCTTAATGAACTCTATACTGCATAACATTTCAACATGACCATAACCTAATTAAATCTGTCCTATCTCAGGGAAAACCTATACTCAATACTACGTAATATTCAAAATACAGCAGAACAGAACTCTGTCTGATACTTGACACCTATATAACTACCCGACCATGTACACCGTAACCCACTGTCCATGCTGTCCAACCATATCCCTTAAGTGCAAATCATAAAAAAAACAAATAAAACAGATGAATGACACCAATCTATACTTCCCAACACAATTAGTCTGACCTGACTAAACACTACTTGGGTTTCAAGACACCAAGAATACCAAAATATGGGACAGTACCACAACCTATCAATCATGGGAGCCTCTGCTCAGCCCATGCCATTGGTGAAACTCTAAACATACACAACAATGTAAAATGCACAGAAGAATGATATTAATACAACATAGCAGTGAAATCACTCTTGTCCTCGTACAATACTGTACAAAATGTATAATGAACACGATCCGTAATCATCTGCACTTTGTCAACAAGCGAGGACATTTACCACCTCAATAATAGCCAGGGCAACCCATGCCAGCTGCAACCATTACAGGAATTTCCACCCACCTGTTCCTAGACAGTAGGAATTTTCACCCCCTGAACCCACAAACTCTCAAGAGTCTTGTCGCTCTATAGCTGTCCACAATGACTGGCTAAGATTCAAGGACAATCTCAGAGACATAACTTTAAACAACAGTAACAAATGATGTTCAAAATACAAAATCAGTATATACTCTTTGAACAGCGAGCAGTACAATACTCGACAGGTACAATAATCAACTGTCAATACAACGAACCAGGATGACAAACATCGTTAACGTTCTGTAAAACCCTACGTTACCATGCATAGATGCCACCATATACCCAACCTAACCGGTACTGTAAGTTGTAACCTAACACTTAACAGTAACACTACAGTATAATAGTACGCAAGAGCATGCACCCACATGCTTAACGATAAACAAGACACGCTATGAACCCATAGGACCAAGGTCCAAAAACATAACCTAACATATGTACTTTGTACAGTAAAGCACAGCCTAGCCAAAGGGCAACACTTAAAACTACAATTTAATTAACTAACAATAGGGTACGTACAGCATTTATAAACAATACTGAACACTTGATCTCTTACTAAACTGAGGTCAGCTCACTCGCGGAAAGAAGACTTCTCTACGCTCGTGGCGCATAAGATCGCGGACATCGAGAACGCGGACATCGAGACTCCATCAGGTCCAGTGGCCACTCTCTCGCCAGCTCGCTGCATGTTGGTATGTGCTGGTACATTGTGCCTCGGACCATGGCCCATCCAGAACCGCCATCTTGGAAACCAGTGGCTTCTTGTCTGAAGCCGAAAACCAGCCAAAACCCAAGGCATCCTGCCTCTTAGAAGGGGGACATCTCCTCACTGACAACCAGACAGTCCAGATATGGGTATCTCTGGGCAATTTATGACCCGAGAGCAATAAAATTAACAAAATACTAAGGGGTTTAGGGAAGGCTTGCAAATTTAACCGGCGATGATCGAAGGCCCAGCCAGCAGCACACCACTGCTCATTATGCAGCCTGCATATCGCTCACGCTTGAGTGCACTCACCCACGGAAACTCCATGAAAGTAATGAGCATTGAGCTCCCAACACAGAAGCGCTGCTATTGTTTGTAAACAAAAGCGGTACTTGGCTTTTCCTTGTCTGTGGTTTTTACGTAACAATGGCACTCTGACCACAGTAGGAGATTTATTTCAATAACGAGTTGAAATCTTCATAAACTATTTTCGTATCGAATGTTTCAAAATACTTTCAGACTTCTTTTCCTGTACAAAGTATTTTCATTCACTAATACTGATCCATCTCTCTTTTCTCTTAGTAGATGATTTGATTCATAAAGAAGAAAACAAATATACCACATTATGTGTATTAATTCTTAATAGATTCTGTAAGACTTTTTTACAGGACAGCCTCGAAGTTTCGGCAACCGACTTAATTGTACATCAACAGCAAAGTGCAGAACAGAATTTTGTTACTTCATAATTGTTTGATAAAAGAGCTGAGTTGATTGATATCCTCACGTGTGTGTGTTGTCTTTTTCTTAAGTCCCATTTACGCAAATTATTTGATTACCATTTTATCAAGAGCGAAACATGCACATGATAAAAAAAAAATTCCACCCAACAACTTTGAAGCAGGGCCGGTTAAAAACAAAACATGTTTCTCGTCCGCGCAAGCGGCCTCCCTTTTCCTGATTCCCGAGTCTATTCGGATTACAAGAATCTAACTATACTTAAAAATTATTTTGTAAAGGTTGCCACATATTCCAAACTTCTTAGTACGAGACACATGTATTTTATTTGGATAATAGAACAACTTTCGTTAATGTGGTTAAATTAATATTTTCCTACCCTAGCTATATGTCGATTTTATAAAACCTTCATGAAAACCAACTTTTTTGAAAATGGATTTTGAAGCTCGGTCAACAATTTAAAAAATGCTTACCGTTAAATACTGCTGTCAAACAATACATTCGTATTTATTCCAATAAAGATCCACAAAGGATAAAAATGCTAAGTAGAGCTTACTAAAGAGAAATAGAAACTGCATGTACATGGTCATTTTAAGTATCCAAATGCTATACAAAGAGATTGAGTTCACCGAAACACCCCTCTTCCTTACCACCTGAGGAAAACCGTCTTTTATAAATTATAGTACCATACAGTAGGCCTACTTTACATTTGACACAAAAGTCACTTCTACAGCAGCTTCCCAAAATTTGTATGTGTCGCAATAGGTTAAGTTTTAACCGCACAGCACAGTACCATTCATAATTTGCATATTACACCAAAATTTACACTCGGCGTCCAGATGGCGGGAAAATGTACCATCATGTTCAATGTGTTGTTTCGTTCCCATGGTGCAATGAACTTGGGCAAGTTCGAATGTCGATGACCTACTAAGTTCCGTGACCAATGTCAACGGGAATTATGTGTATAAAAACTCGTGTTTTTCCACGTGTTATATATATAGAAGTTTTACGTAAGCAGAGCGAATTTCGGGGCGGCTCGTTGATTGTGAGGAAGCACTTATCTAAGCATGAAGATTTGTGAAAAACATCGTAAGGTTTTTCTTCTGAAAATATTTTTGACTAGTAATTGGAATCTCAATGTATTAAGAAGTTCTGGGTCTAAACCTTATCATTGCATTTTGGGCGAATGTGTATTTAACTACGTTATATGATGCTTAAACACATGATTGAACAAAATGAAGTTCAGAACGGAATGTTTTGTTCGAATAGAGAATATTTTGCGATCGCTGTTTTCAAAGAAGGAGTTTGTATGAAGGAGTTTGGACAAATACAGTATGTTCATTAGGCCTATCGTACTAGTTTTGCGATTATGAGACTTGTATGTCGATTGACACTTAATTTTGGTGACACACCAAACTTTTTGATCAGAATTTGCAATGAATCTATCGCACATAGCATTGTATTGATGTTTTCATTTACTGCGGAAAGAAGCCTTCCCCAATTCTTTCAACTCACGATGAAACGATCCATCGTTCTGCACCGTAATTCACGCTAAAACGAAAACATTACGATAGTATAAAGTGCCAGTGAAATGATAAACACACCATCACGATATTACGACCACGATGCAACGCCCGATATTACGTTAGGTATTTGCTATAGTCGTAATGGAAACGATGTTACGATAGACTCCTCATATATTGCCACAATGCCACATCCGATTTAATCTGGGCGGTACTGTATATGTAGTAGCTTCATTGATAAACAATTCTCAAACCTGCAGAGAAAATTCTATAACCCTTTTGTGAACATCCTGGACCAAAGCAGCCAGTTCATTGTCTGGTCTTCTTTTGTGTATTAGAGGTTTAATTTGTGGTCTCATAGTCAAGTGCATACAACTGTCCACCGACTCTTGGAAGGCAGGAAATGTGTGCGTTCAACTCATTACCAGCTGGTTGCTGTGCTCATTACACTGGATAGCAACGGTTGGGCCTTCGATCATCGACAATTAAATTTGCGAGCCTTCCCTTACGAGGCGAACCCCGGAGCTCTTCAGAGACGCTGCTAGCCATCATCGCAGCGTGTACAGAACTGCCAAACACACGTGCAAAAGCTATGTGCACAACTAACGCTACAAACAGCCTATTACGTAACAACACATACATATGCATATGGTGCAAACCACAAAATTTGGCTTCCCTACATTACTATAACTACAATCAGTGATTTTATAAATATGGTACTATACAAGAGGTCAATGGGTTACAGTTTGTATGTATATTATTATTCATGAAGTGGGTAGGAGATGTAGGACATTATAGTTAAAAGGTATTTAAATGATGTATATGTATATGTTTATATTGGTGCAGTTCTGAACATTTAAAAAGCCTGTATCTGTTTATTGTTGTTGTTTGGTTGTCACTTAAAAAAGATTAAAATAATTGTCGAATTGCCAATGTCAAGAGTTGAAGCAGAAATTTATCTTTGCTACGAAAGTCATAGATTTTACTATAACTACAACAGTGATTTTTGTTAATATGGTACTATTCTCTCTCACGTGCAAACAGCAAACAGTTAGTCTCCTACTAACCTTAAACCTGATCATGTGTTGTAGCTATTACCTTTGCAATGTACTTGTGATACTCAATGGAGGTAACATCCTCATGATCATATGGTCACTGTCTTGATGTAAGGGGACTGGAGTTAAAGAGTGGATCAAATTTGGTTTTATACCAAGTAGTAATTCTAACTGTGATCAAGGTAAAGCATTTGTCTGTGCTCTTCGATTGATACATAAAACTAGCATCCCACGGGAACTTGCAGTGAAAGGTCATCTCTGGAGGAACCTTGCAGCCATATTAATCATGGAAGCGACCGATTAAATGAGATGTGTAGACAAAAAGGAACCCTAGAGGAGCTCCACAAGAACGCTCTTCTACAGTCAAGCTGAAGAATGCAACAGTACCATAGATGTCAGAATGATTGCAGACAATGGGTAGCAGGACATAAGCTTATCAGACCACTGTAAAATCTTAGCAACCTGTACTATTGCACAATTTAACCATACCAGTCACATCTATCTGTTTAGAGCTGCAGTGTCATGTATCATTCTGACCGAATCATGTAATATTTGAATGTATACATACATGTCCCTTATTAGTAAGAGACCTCTGTGGTAACAGCCATCTGGCTACTTGTAATAATAATAATAATACATGGCCTACCAATTCAATAAAAAATATATAAATTTGTAATGTTCTTGTCAAATAAAAATGTAGAAAATAATAGATTTACTTCAAAAAAATCTGACAGAGGCGGCGGGGGGAGGGAAATCGCCGACAGGGGGTCAAAAGTTGCTATATAAATGTTTATATATCTATATGTAGGAAATCTATCTATATATAGGGTGAAGCACACAAAAACATTTTCGGAGCGAAAATTGCATTTTTTTTTAGAGGGGTCCCCAACGTTTTTTTTAATTGAAAAATCGTTGTGCGGAATATCTAAATATTCCAACTAGGACTATTCATATATTCCTGTGAATAACCTAAGTATTTGCAAGTTTCAGTTAAAATTGACCGAAAATCATCCATTTTTACCACGTTTTAATTGCCAACTTTAACAAATTGTTTCTTGCGATTCTTATACTCCACTGTACAAAACTTGGTATGATTTTGAAGAAAGAATTACACTGTTTGCCAGCTTCAATTCTGGGTTTTGTATACTATTTTTGTTATTGGGTTGGTCGACCATGTTGTATGTATGTATGTATGTATGTATATGTGATCAGGAACTCACGGCAGGAACTCGCAAGCAGGTTCGCTAGCTTCAAATGAGTTCTACATATATACAAAGTTATTGCAAACCGTTCCGGTACGTCACACTTAACCAAGTTCTTGATTCTTTACCAAAATGGTTTGTATTTAATTTTTTCATACATAATTACACCCTAAACAGGTTAGGAACATTTTGGCCAATTTTAGCCTAGGAAATATTTTAATAGATATTTTCCCCAAAATATAGTTCAGGTGCACTTGGGGGGGGGGGGGCTTTTGGCAAGAATCAATTTTTTAATTTAATTTGCTTCAAAAGTTGCAATGGCACCAGATTATATCTAAGGACCCTTAGTTATTCTCAAAGTTGAGGGGAACACCCCTACTCTTAGATCCCTCCCCCAGGACAGCTATCACAAATAACCCCTAAACCTCCTGCTGCCAAAAAATCCGGATTTGCCCCTGTAGTTTTTTGTAGTTCAAACGAATAACTTATAAAGTTATAATTAGTTGTGTAAACAGCTACGAGTAAGTTTGTGAAGGGAGGGCAATGGACACAAATTTATCAACAAATCCACAACGTACTGACCGTACAAGGTGGGGGTGTCTGCCCCCCCCCCAAAAAAAAATTCTGAAGACCTTAGATACGGACAAAAAATCTGTGCAAATTAGGGCAAATGATAGCACCATTTTGCATATAATCCCCTGTATATAGACCAAAATTTTCAAAGGGGAGGGGATACCCCCTTAGACCCCTCCCCAGGACGACGGTCTGAAGTCGGGCTTTACTCGACTTTACGTCCAGAACGGTTCTTCCCCCTCCCCCAACCTTGCGTGAAGTAGTTTTACCCTTCCCCCTCCCTCCCACCCCAGTCAGAAATGAACCTTTCTATAGTTACCCCCATTATAGTAGCTGTGATTGCCATCCCATCACCACCCCTTCCCCTATTATAGCCTATCCTATATTAAGTAGGGCATATGCTTAAAGAAATATATCTTCAAACCAGATTTGAAGATACAAAGTTATATCTATGCAATTCAATAACTGGTCACTCAATATAATCCTTTTACAATCAAACCTATGAATGTAGAGAAAAGTTTAACATCCTCTGACCATAGGCAGAAGAACCTTTACTTACGGTTTAGTCAAATATATATCTGATTATTAAGTTTGATCTTGTCATATGCACCTACATCTACATACATCTCTTACGATATGCTAATCAGATGTTAAGTGAACTCTGTCCACACCAGACACAAATGGGAAATATGTTTATATGGTCATATATATCTTGACAAATAGAATTACATTTCACAGCTCCAATTAACTTGGAATATTTTAGAAAAATGACTGTTATTTCATCAACTGAATGATGACATAAGAAGTAACAATACATAGGAGATGTTATTAGATTACAACTTTGTGGTGTAAAAAAATGGATGCAGATTTGTTAGATTAAACATGCTGTTAATTTAAACCATATAGACCATTACGAGTTCATTTCCTTATACATTATATTACCCATTCTCAAAGTGATCAAGTACAGTAGCTTTGGTACTCCTGGAAACCTTGATGTCATCAAGGTTTTGGCACAGCTTATCTGGACAGTTATATACATTATATGTAGCCTGGATAATTCACATGTGAAGTGCTTGTAATATAATTCATAATGATCGGTGCACACCACTGATAGAAACCGAGATTAAGTTGAAAATTTATTATAAAAGCTATGTTTATGATTGCCACACAACCCGAGAATCAATGGATATACACCCTGGTTGCACATAATCAACATTTACAAACATCTGTTGCCTACAAACAAGCAAGACGGAGAAGATGCTACCTCAACCAATACTCACAGACTTTTCTATTTCTAATCGCTAACACATACCAACCTTAACAAATATCTTTTCGTGGGAACTTAACTTAAGGTATATTTATATATCCACAAGATACTACCAGGCTATATATACTTGCAAAATTATCAGTTTATTTCGATCTATGTAGACCACAAATTTTGACATGTGTTAATTTAAAATTTAAACATTTATTATTGAGATCTTTGTCAATATGAAAAAGGATAATTTCAACTTTTATTTTGTTGGTCTGACTTTGCCTGAAGACCACTCATGTATGTGTGCCTATATTTCTTTTGTGTATATGTTGCTGGGCAGTTACTACAGTGTATTGACCGTTAAATGCTGGGATATTACACACTTAAATAATCAAAGTTAAACTACATTGTATTAGTTTAGTTTAGTAGAAAAAAGGATCAGGAGGGACACTTAAGTCCCCATCAAGGACCCTATAGAGAGAGGGAAAAAAACTGAAGACACAAACACTCTGACCCAATTACAATGCTTAAAGTGCTTGTCCAAAGCATTCTTTAACCCATTGACACTACTTGCAAGTACAACTTTCTCAGGCAAACCGTTCCACTCATTCACAACCCTATTAGAAACAAAGTTATGCCGAATATTAATCCTACTATGTGACTTTTGGAGTTTAAGACAATGACATCTGGTACAACTACTGTTAGCAAACATGAAAAAGTCGGTAAAGAATAAATTTTCAAAACCATACACGATCTTGAAAACCTGAAGCAAGTCCCCACGTAACCTCCTAAGCTCCAGTGTGGTGAGATTCAACAGGCGTAACCGCCTATAATAAGGAACACTCTTTAAGGAACTATTCATCCTAGTAGCCCTCCTCTGGACCTTTTCAAGTACTTCCTTATCCTTAGCAAAATATGGGTTCCAAGCCTGCACAGCATACTCCAGATGATGCCTAACCAACTGCTTATAAAGCCTAACTACGATGTCCTCTTTCAGAAAACTGAAGTTCCTCTTGATCATACCTAAAACCCTATTACCTCTTTTAGCAGCTTCAAGACAATGTTTAGAAGGTTGCAGAGATGAGTCAATGTATGGTGATGTATGGTGTTGTGATGTATGGTGTTGATGCAAGACTATGCACATTACCTCTGTGTGTGTTACTGCTGCTTAGGTGTAAGATCATCTTACTTTCATTTGAAGGAGACACAAACCCTACCACCATCAACAGCCTCCAGTATATGGTAGAGGGGAAATGCCATGAACAACTGTCCCTAACAGCTCCAATAAAAAATCTTATTCTGTTTGGGAGATATCACAGGTTTAATGTTCTTTCCCTTTGCAGTGCAAAAAAAGACTTGATCAAGTCTAAAGATGACATCATTGAGCCTCATGTGCTTCATTTTTTCTCAAAATCACAAATCACAAAATGTTCATTTTCTGTAATTGAGATGGGTGTTGCAAATGCTGAATAGATCTAAAACATTGAAGCTGTTAACATAGTGATTGCAGGGGTCTCAGTGTCAACACTATTAACATTCACTTTGCAAATATGGAAGAGAAAGTAAAAGGTTTCAGATACTAGTGACACTAAGACATCATTAAGTTACAAAATCACAGCTGCCAGACACAACTTTGAAAGTAGGATATGATAATATCTCTGAAACAGAACAAGAGTTTTTTTTTTTTTTTGAGGGCAGGTATACTTCACAAAGATCTCTGTCTTGCTAGCCAAAGATGATGGTTGTTGCACTTGTGTCCAATTAAAAATTTCAACAAGCAGAAAATGGCTAATTTTTTTTTTCTATGTTCATTGACCTTTGACCTATGTTGTCATCAATCGTTCAGGCCTGCCTGAGTTTACATGGTCAGGCACCTACCCACCAAGTTTGAACTTGATCGGAATTACCGTCTAGGGGATTTGGCCACACAATTTTTTGGCTCACTCACCCACACTCACGCACGCATTTACCCACAAATTTAATCACTCACTCACACATTTCCTCCCATTTCGGATGTAAGGTGAAGTTCAGTATCTCTTTACATGTACGGAGATGAGATGATGTAACCTTGAACAATGATATACAACATTTTACATTGATTGTGTGCGATCGAGTAACTTTGTTATCAATACAAGTTGTAGGGAAGTACTTCAGTGTTTATAGGGTCTACATTGTTTCAGTAAAAATGAAAGAAACAGAAACACTTTGTGATGGGCTCTTTTTGTGTGAAAAGTGCAATGCACTCTTTTCTTACTAACTAGAAAAGGTTAAGTTTCTCAGTAACATATTACACTATGAAGCCTGAGGAAGTTGGATATGTCAAAGTGCTTTAATTTTAATTGATCTGTTTATAATTTGAAGGCATTGAAGACATGCCCCAAACCGCGTGCCGCGCTCTGAAAAAGTTAACTTTCCTTTGCTTGCAAATGACGTTTTCTTCTTGTCGCTACAAAATGCAACGATAATGAAACGTGATACCATTTTGATCTAGACCAGAGATGTCCACCCTGCTATGTACACTGTGTTGTATGTATTGACTGTACACTAGTGTCTAATTACCGACGGTAGCAAGCTGTGTGTATTTTCTGGGATCGATGGTGGTGTCTAACACTTCTGTTACACCTCATTCGAAACTAGGTCAGATTACCGGCATGAGACGTTTCTTTGGGCGCGAGTCTTCACACCCTTTAAGCCTCATAAAAGTACTTTAATATCAACAAATAAAGTACACCTCTATTGTCTGTTATTTCCACAGTACTTGTTCAAAAGCACTGTTACTATCCATCACTTGAAATTATATGGAAGATATTTTTGTACTACATGTTGCCATGCTGATAATGTGTTATTTGAGAACAGTGCACATGAAACTCATAGTTAAAGTACTGTAAGTGAAAATTACAGTTACTGCAGTTATCCTTCCCTTCTCTTCTTAAACTAGTGTGCTCAATCACATTCAGAATTTCAATATTAAGCTGTATTTTTGTTTCTCTTAGGAATCTGGCAGATAAAGATGTCCTTTCGAAATCCGACCCTAGTAAGTGCAGAATCACAATTTATGGAAATTGTATTATATAAATAATCACCACTGAATCGTTGAGGCAACATATCTGAACAATTCCCCATATTTTAAAGTAGAACAATAATGACATTCAAGCATTGAAGAATAGATTAGATTTTATTCAAAAGTGTTGTCAGTGGTTTTCTTTTTACATGTCTGAAAAATAAAGTCAATCCGATGTCAGTAAAACCACGTTACCCTGTTTACAACATTATGTAATGTCTTCCATTCATGAGTCCAGTACTTAGGTATGTAGTTTGAATCTGTTTTGTTAGTTCAAACAACATATGACTGCAAATCTGATATGAAGACTCAGAGTTATTAAAAAAATATATATATTAGGGCTTAAAGACCCACCTAAATTAGTGCAAGATTTTGTTTGTGGGCTGGTTGAAAATCTTTAGCCTATCGGGAAAATCTGATCTACGGTAAAACCACTTTGATAATGTTGTTTAGTGAACCTAAGCATAAAAGTTACTTTACTTTAAGCATTGAGTCAGATGTTATGTAGAGTAGCTGCCATTGATCTGTGGGTATAAATGCTGCTTTGCGGTGACATGAACAGTACAAGAAGACATACTGTGCTGTACTCTATGATGTTTATACCAACATTGCAATACAGCACATAATTATTTCATTGGAGCTGGTGTCTCAGGTTGTCAAGTTTACAATAATGTTATATAGTGAACTGAGATACAGCACAACCACATGCTTTAATATTACATGTCTACAACTATGTGTCTGTAGTTAAACGTGTACCTGTCTCTGTTTTTCTTTTCATAGTGTGTGTATTGTATACCACCCAGCTTGGCTCTAACCAATTTGCTGAGGTTTGTATAATTCGATCAGGATAATTCACTGATTCCAGGTTTAGTTACAGTAATTATATATACTAGAATAGTCCAGTTGTTTTGTCATATTTATGGTAGATAACCTGAAGAATACAGAACAGCATTTTAACAGCAGGTGCATATCTGATATACAAGTATTAAGGGAAAGTGATGTTTGCAGCTTACCACAAGCCCACAGACTTCTTAACAGTACGATAACTTACTGTCTTTTAGCAACGATAATTCTTTTCATTTAGTTTAAATGTTTACTTTGCTTCGCTTCTCTTAGACTCTGTTGTACTGTGTGACACTACATTTATTTCGGTAAAATGGAGACCTGCAATAGCTAGGAAGGTTTCTCTGGAAACATGACCCAGTGACTGAGGTCCTAGATAAAAGTTGGGATGTCTGGTTCGGACTAGATTTCAGTAGTTTTAATCAACCAGCACTCTCATTTCATTACTTGTGTCCATATTCCTAATAGTTTCACTTAATACAAAGTATTTCTTGCCAAATTTGACGGTATTTTCATGTGAAGTTTGGTTACTGTATACATTTGCTAATGTATGGAGTGTAACCTTAGGCTTAAGGTTTGATGATTTAAATTATATTAAACATAGAGTTTTTATTGCATATAAATGCAACGAAATAAGAAATTGTCAATCGTAACGACCAGCAGGTGCTCTACCGGGACAGTTGCAAGGTGGGTCATCGAGGTTTGGGTTGCCCAGGATTTGCGATGGGTCGTTGACACTGTGTGCTAACCTCAGGAGGTCACTGTCACTTCTTTCAAACCCAGGGATCAATGAACAAGGAAACAGAGCCAATCATCACATAACAACGATTATTTTATGAGGGAAGGAGAGGTGGTCGAATGGGTCACGGCAGAATGCCAAAATTGTGAGTGACCAGGCCATGGCCTCGCAGTGTTGCGGACCCCTGCTGTAGTCTAGAGTGTGAGAATTCCTTGTCTGGAAAAAAGTTTTGCAGCTAACATAGACATCTGCAGTCACTCTTTTATTTTATTTTTCGTTGACAGTATGAACGTACAGAGCAAATTCAGAACACTCTGAACCCCGACTTTGTTCACAAGTTCAACCTCACGTACTACTTTGAGGAAAGACAACTGTTAAAGTTTGAAATGTAAGTTCAAGTCTCGCATAATTGGCTTCAATGACTTTTTTAACCCTGTACTGTGATGGCGTCATTTGTGCAGGTGTGTATACATGAATTATACAAACAGGGATATCCTGGTTTCATGGACCATGCTTTTACTGTTGACACAATTAGGAGGTAAATCTCTATTATTTTGGAATGTACTTGTCATTTAGCCTCTGAAGAAGATCCTGCTAGGATCCAAACGTCAGGTCAACTTACTTTTACACATTTTGGAATAAGTGTTAAAATACGGCAGGATACGAAGCAGAGTGTCTAATTGCAGTTGATAAATGTTGGATGCTATTCATATTCTGTGATACTAAAATGTGTGCCTATACCCTAGTACCCTGTTCATTAGGGCATAAGCCCACTAAAATGGCCTACTTATTGCCCAATTAAAATGGACACATATTCATACACTACTTTCTGGGGCTCATACATATTACCTGGGGCTCATAAGAAATAATTTTGGGAAGAAAGAACATGTTAGCTAGTAAATGTGAGAGTAGTAGTTGATATACCCATGGGTAGGCACTTCACACGAAAAACGACTTGATTCTCTGTCATATCAAGTGTGACTTGCTTATAACCAATAGACTGTTACAACAAACAATCCCTCTGTCAAAACATGATTGCAAACAAGCAATAAATAGACCTGTACTTATTTAGACAAGAGTAGGAAATATCTTGCTTAGTTTTTTTTGTTGGGAAAGGGGGGGGGGAGGGCTAATGGTAATCTGAAAAATGTCTTAACCCCAACATTTCATGATCTAATGGAATCCTTAATAGCATTTGACTTTGTGAAATACAGTTCAAATGGCAGTTTGGTGAGAGTTAATTTGTACTGTTTATGAGTACTTGGTAGGTTTGGTAAAATTGCCAGTACTTAGTAATAAATGACCATGCAAACACTAACTGCTATAATATATGTTATAGGTTTATTTGTAAGAGGGTAGGTTTGGTAAAATTCCCAGTAGTAATAATGACCATGCAGACACTAACTGCTATATAATATATGTTACAGGTTTATTTTTAAGAGGTTGGTAAAAATCCCCAGAGTGTCCTGTTTCTTTTTCTTTCAATATAATTCAGTTTCGTTCTCTATTCCAGTAATTCAGTCATTTTTTCTTTCTCGGACAGATACGATGTGGATTCCCCCAGATCTAAATTAGATGCTCATGTAAGTTGAATTAGCCCTGACTTTAACATAGGTGAATTACGGCTGTAAATGTATGGTAAATGGAAAGTAAAAACAGAGATACTAAATATGTCCCATCCATGACAAGATGTGCAAACAGTGGCTAAACCCATCTAAAAATAATAGCAACAGATCTACAGTAAGTATTGGGTAAATTTATAACCTTGGATGAAGAGAATTTGAGTTAACACTCATACAGATTGTACATTACATGACAAGAACATTGAAGCTATTCAAGTAAAACTGTAGCTCTACAAGTACAATGCATTCCATGCAGTGTTTATGTATCGCTGGTTTCATTTACAGTGAATTCCATCCAGTGTTTATGTATCGCTGGCCTCATTAACAGTACATTCCATTCAGTGTTTACGTATCACTGGCCTCTTATACAGTACGTACCACCCAGTAGTGTTTATGTATCGCTGGTTTCATTTACAGTGCCTTAAATCCACTGTTTATGTATCACTGGTTTCATTAACAGTGCATTCCATCCAGTGTTTACGTATCGCTGGCCTCATTAACAGTGCAATCCATCCAGTGTTTATGTATCACTGGCCTCATTTACAGTGCATTCCATCCAGTGTTTATGTATCGCTGGTTTCATTTAGTGCATACCATCCAGTGTTTATGTATCGCTGGCCTCATTTACAGTGCATTCCATCCAGTGTTTATGTATCACTGGCCTCATTTACAGTGCATACCATCCAGTGTTTATGTATCACTGGCCTCATTTACAGTGCATTCCATCCAGTGTTTATGTATCACTGGTTTCATTTACAGTGCATTCCATCCAGTGTTTATGTATCGCTGGTTTTCATTTACAGTGCATTCCATCCAGGGTTTATGTATCGCTGGTTTCATTTACAGTGCATTACTGTTTATGTATCGCTGGCCTTATTTACAGCGCATTCCATCCAGTGTTTATGTATTGCTTTCTTTATACAGGACTTTCTGGGAAGCTTAGAGTGCACCTTGGGTGAAATCCTCGGCTCTATGAACAACAGAGTAGAGAAACCTCTTGTGTGAGTTAAATTTGAAGTATCCGTTTTTCCTTGAAGTATGAAAGCATAATTCCTTTAAGCAGCTGGTAACATTTCATTCAAATAATGTTCATTCATACTTAGTAAAGATTCCTAAATCCTATTGGTCCATTCAGGTCAGCTGACCGTGGTTAATCCTGTGAGTAACGCACGGTAAAATTACGGGGCATCAC
>JAIPMN010011995.1:0-18254 GCA_020650975.1 Apostichopus californicus
TTACCGACTCTTTTCTTCATCACAGTTTATTCTAACCCATAAAAGCTCTGTTATGTAAAGCGGCTGCCAAAACCCTACGTTTACAGATTATACGAGATTGTACGTCTTTCCGCGCGTATAATCCCTATTCAGGGGCACTAGAGCGAGGCCCTAAGCCGCGTAGACACGGCGTAGACGCCGCGTAGACACCGCGTAGAAAGTTGCGTACAGAAACGTATAACAAAGTATAATCTCGTATAATCGCGTAGATAAACGTAGAGTATACGTCTACGCGGAGTTATACGTGAGCGGTACTGTACATGGTTCTCCTCGCTCACTCTAATCCTGAAGCTTAAGGAGTCCTCCCTCAAGTAGTTCTAGAAGAGCAAGAGGAGAGAGGCTCCTATCTTGGTTAAACAGTCTGCTACTTGGGATTTGGCTCTATACCATTTAACTGCTGAAATCTGCTTTGAATTAGTTCTTTTATCCCTCCAATTTCAATTCGTAGTCTCTTTTCATGCACAAGATTGGTTGAATATATGTTGTCGAAAAGGGAGTGATTGTCTGTAACACAAACAAACGGCAGTAGAAGTGTATTCAAAACCCCATAGAGAAGTTCAGTGAGCAGGGCAGCTACAAAAACCCCTGTGTCAATGGCGTCAGCCATAGCTAGTGTTCCAGCAGCAAGAGTACTCCTAGCCACACGTCTTATCCTTTTAGATTGCCATGCAAGGGGAGCTACTTGGCCCTCTTTTCCAATAAGGAAGATGAAATAACCGCCTTGACTACCTCCATCTGGAAGATTGCCTAATGAGGCATCACTGTATATGAGTAGTTTTAATGCACTCCTGTGGCCAAGCTGTGGGAATTTAAGAGTGACAATCTCTGACTGAACTCTCCGAACTGCCTTATTGGTTTCAAGGAGATCTGATACTTTGGCTTTCTTAAATACAGCACTTAGAGAACAGGCATCAAATAGAATATCAGGTCTTGTCTGGTTAGCAATCCACGTGATTTGCCCCACTTTGGAACGCATGAGCTCCAATTCCTCCGAAGTTAACAAATCTTCTTTCTGCCTTTCTCTCTCTTTGCTTATGAGGATGGGATGTATAGACTTGGCATAGTCCTGTTGATCCAATCTAATCATGCCTTTACTGGATTCCAAATGAAGGCCTATGTACCTCAAAGTAGAGAGGTTAGTTCGGTATGCAAAGAATGTCTGTCATTTCTCTGTATGCAATTTACACTTCTAATGAACTCATATTTAGCAGCATTGTTTACAGTACTCATAAGAAAGTTAAAATCTATATTAAAAATTCTAGAACAATACTTTAATAAAGTAATAATTCTCTTATTATCTTATATTAGTAAAAAGTGATACCAAGCAGAAACAGCATATATTAGGTAAGATATGGGCAGTAAAAACTCTTTTCCTTACATCAACATGAAAATATGGAACTATATACGATAGAGTTGAGACTGAAGTACACTCGTTTCAGTATTCTGCTCATATGACCAGTGAAACTCAGTTTATCATCAATACAATCACCTAGATATACTGTATGATGAGTGCGTTCTTTTTCCGCATCGTTAATTGAGATTTAGTTAACTTACATGATACAAGACCTTCATGTTTAATTTTTATATTCTCAAAAACCATTTCCTTAGATTTCTTTGGATTGAGTCCTAGATTCTTCCCATCACACAGATTTACAATATTTGATATATCAGTTTTATAACTTGCTTGGTCAGCCTGATGCATTCGCTTTGATACATTGCACACTATAGCAGTGTCATCAGCATATTTCACCACAGTGCATTTAGAAGTAGATCGTATTTCGTCAGTATTAATTGTGAACAGTAGAGAAGACAGAGGACCGCCTTGAGGGACACAAACATTTATTTTCAATTTTTCCGTCAGACCTTTAGAAAATTTTATTTGTCTAGACCAGCTATTTATAAATTTGATATCCAATGTAACAACCATGGCTCTTCAACAAAACCTTGAATGTCCTGGATTAAACGATTTGGAAGAACTGTTAAAAGCACTGGAAAAATCAAGAAATAAGACCTTAGATATAGTAGTATCTTTGTTATTTAATCCTGTGACAATATTGTGAATCAGTATTAAAACAGCATCGGTACATGACAACACCTTCCTATAAGCAAATTGATTGCTATCTCCATATTGACCAATAGCTTGGGTAATTTGAGGCACGATCAATTTCTGCATACAATTAAAACTTATACAGGCAAGATCAATTGGTCTAAAATCATTTACCGATCGTGGGGTTGACATTTTGGGTATAGGGGCTGTTATGGCATTTTCCCACATAACCGGTTTCTCACATTGTGCTGTACATTTATTGAAAATATGTTGTAAAAATTCTTGATAGTTCATCCGCACAAAATTTATATACCCACCAAGCTGTATTGTCAGAGCCACCAGCTATACCATTCTTTAGAGACAAAAACAAGGGTACATCTAAGCAGTTCAAGGGACTTTTGGAAAGACATCTGCAATGTAGGGGAGTTACAAGAGCTGAGCTCCCTCTCCCTTCTTCATCCCACACTACATCTGTCTAGTGATGAGGCGTGGGATACAGGTGAATATGGAATTATTGAAACGTCCAAAATAAACATTTCTCTGCGTACAGTTTGTTTTTCATCATTGTCCGGCGATGGTACGGTTCTAAGTAGGTCCCACAGAGATTTAGAGTCAGCAGTTGCCAGTTACTTCCTGAAAAACAGTGGTTCTATTCTGAGGTCTGTTAATATCTCTCTGTATTCTATTCCTAAGTAATCGGTCATTTACCTCTATCGCATGTCGCTTTTCCTTCTCCAATCGTGTGATGTCAGCATCAGCTGGAATCCGTTTTCTGAGGGTTGCTAATGTGGGGTTACCTTCTTTGGAACACACTCGTCGCTAACAAAGGTAATATACTGTAACATGATACCACTTCAGTAACTTTGTCTATATTATTGGAGCTTTCTCTAAAAGCGTTTCAATCAGTGGTATCTAACGCGTCTCGGAAAATATCAATGTTGTCCAATTGATAAATCAGCTTTCAAATTCTTCTTCCTTGGTTGACTTCCCCTACGCTTTTTCAGTAAAAATTGGTAAAATAGGAACAGGGCTATGGTTGGAGCTTGAGATGGGTGGCCCTGGTTTAACTTTGTAATATTCGCCTTTTGCTAACATAGCATCGAGTTTGGAATTTGCTTGAGGATATGTGACAAAATCCACATAATTTCGATATCCCATTGTCTCTAGAAACGGAATGGTATCTCTGTTGATGTCTCCTACAATGACTATATGGGACCTTGGATTATCCTTTTGAATTTTTAGAAGTACGTCACGCAGTTCTCTGTCAGCTAGGGTAAAGTTAGATGACGGTCTAGTATACACGTTTACTATGGTAACATTTGTAAAAACACTTGGCAAGAAAATTGACGGTCATGACGAAACAAGTAATAATCGTCCAGTTATAGGGCTTCATCGGGCACGATGTGCTGTGGTGTCCCATTTTGCCATTCTATTTCATTTCTTTGAATCTTAGTTTCAGAGTTGCAGAGATATAAAACTCAGATTTTGCATATTGGCAATAATTTGTTCTAGGTGAATGAACTTTCCTTGCAGACTATTGATGTTAGATGATTATCCATGGGGAAAAAGCAGGCTTAGTTTTGTTCACTCGTATCTGTAAGCATGCCCGTGTACCTTGACTATGTTGAACAAAATAGTGTTCTTTCAGTTTGTTCATCACCCCTGAATCATTAGAAAAGTCCGTCATCAATTCTCTTATGCTCCTTAGTACATCTGAACCGTATTTCACCCTAGCCATTATAGTATTGTGTAGGCTAGTATTGCACTGGACTATAGTTAGGCTATGTATGAAACTGGCCACGAAATATAAGATAAAAATACTGCTCACCAGTTTCTTTAGGATGATACAGAAATACATGTTTCCCATCACTTGTCCGTTGTGTTAACATTACTCCATAAGTAGAATATCAGAAAATAGTATATATTGCACAAAAGGACGAAAAAAACTGTTAGATAAGTAAATATGTGTCAGCTGATATAGAGCACCACTCAAATAATTGAGGGTGTTTTTCCTCTCCATCTAGCACATGACTAATCATTGCTCCAAGACCATAGCTTGATGCATCGCATGCTAATGTCATTTTTTGCTCAGTATCATAATGAACTTACTGGAAGCTTGTCACTTGTAAACATTTGCTTTAAAGTGTTGTATGCTTCCTGCTGAGCCTTTAGTCATGACCACTTGACATCCTTTTTAACAACTTGTGAAGGGGACCAAGTACAGTCGCAAGATCAGGTAGGAAACGTGAACATAACTGAACCGTTCCTAGAAACAACCTCAGTTTGCCAACATTTTTGGGCGTCGAAGCATGAATGATAGGATCAATCTTGTCCTTCACTGGTTGAAGCCCCTTTTCACTGTCTATTAATCCAAGGTAAACAACTTCAGATTCGACAAATGTACATTTGCTTTTTATAATCCTAACAGTATGATTGTTGAGACGTTTCAATACTTGGCTCAATACACCTACATTCTCCTCAACTGTTTCTGTCGAGATCAACACATCATCGTGATTGCACAGGCAATGTGGGATTCCTTGTAGAATCCTATCAATTACTGCTTGAAAAATCTTTGGTGCATGCACCCAAGTTACCATATGGAATCAAGTCTGCAGACTTGATTCCATATGGTAACTTTGTGTAGGTATACAACCCTAAGTGTGTGCTGATAGTTAGGTACTGCTGACTTTCTTGGTGTACATTTAGCTGGGCATAAGCATGGGACAGGTCCAACTTTGAGTACACTTTTGTTCCTCCCAACTCTGCATACAAATCCTGTGATGTTGGTACAAGCAAGAAGTAATTGAGCATCATCCGCAAAAAGTTTGGAAGTGAACACGATGGTGCCGAATAACATCACTTTACTCCGCAAGATACAAAGAAAAAAGAACAGGTCCATCTGCTTTGGGCACTATTACAACTGGGGTTGCCCAGTCACTGTAGTCTGTTCTTACAATGAATTTGTTTTTCTCTATATTTTTAGTTCTGTCTCTACTTGGCCGTTCAGTGCATATGGCACTGGCCTTGCTTTGCAGTACCTTGGTGTGGCGTCGTCTTTATAGCGAATATGCGCCACTGCACCCCGTAATTCCCTTGTAGCTGTCCTCAAACAGATTGCTATACTGCTTTAGCAGTTGACTCAGCTTTGTGGTTTCACGTCTATGTACAGATTTCTTTGGGCCAGTGCCATCAGCTGCTTGGATCACGTACACTGCTTCATCTGTAGCTAGGGCGTGCTAAGACTTTGTATATCTTGTCTCCCCATTCATCAACAATCTTGTGTTGTCCTGGTGGGTGATTCCTAAGATACACTCTTGTACCTAACTCTAGCGGCATTTCTTTCGTTTTTCGGTCAAAATGTGCTTTTCTTACTCCGGCTCGTTGATGCAGTGTCTCCCCTGCTCTCTTAAATGCTACATCAAAGCTTCAGTGTGGGAGGCCAGCCAAGCACCAACATCTGCCTCTTGGTAATGATTTCCATCTTGAGCACCGACCAGGAAGTCTATAGGTAGTATTGGCTCACAGCCAAACATAATATAAAATGGTGAAATCCAGTTGATGCATGTCAAAAATGTCGTCCAGGTAGACAAGCAATGAGTGAAAGATCTCGTTGCCAAGGCAAGCCTGCATTAGTCCTTGGAATGTGCCTGGCGCATAACAAAGTCCGAACAGCATGCTGACATACACATACAGATCAAATGGGGTTATGAAAGCTGTTTTGTGAGCGTCTTCCTCTGCCATAGCCACCTGATGATATCCGGACACCAGATCTATTGTGGGAGAACCATCTCACATTCTTGAAGGCATCCAAGGTTTTATCTATCCTAGGGAGAGGATAGGCGTCTTTTCTCGTCTTTGTATTGAGCTTACGATAATCCACACATTGCCTTAGACTACCACTTGCCTTCCTAACAAGCACAATGGACGAAACATTGTTACTCGTACTTTCCCTAATTATGCCCTTTTCCAACAACTTCCAGCCATGTTCTTTCACCTCGTCGAACTGGGATGGTGGAATACGTCGGTAGGTCTGTTTTACAGGATCGGCGTTGATTGTCAGGATTGTTGTGGTATGTCCCATATCATCGTCACATGAGGCAATTACGTCAGCATTTCTAGCCAACAGTGTCTTGGCCTGTGAGAGTTGATCATCAGCCCTTCACCAACTGAAGCGAACCGCGGATGGGGGGGGAAATTACCGGATTTAGGGTCCTACGCTTCAAACTCAAAAGTTATAAATGAGGCTGCAAGAGTGTTCTTGCGTTGAAACAACGGCTGACTTTTATTATACAAACTCTACAGAATGACAATGAAAATATACATATGAACAAATGGCTTAATATTCTTTAAATGGCTTCATAAACTCTTTACTAATTAAAACTATCCTAACTCGGGGGAAAAACCTATACTCAATCTATGAAATACAGCAGAAGAATAATATTAATGCAACATGGCACCCATACAAAACTGTATAAAAATGTATAAAGTGTATACAGAACAATGTAAAATGAACATTATGATATAATCTGCATAAATAATACAATATGTTTGCCATCAGGCGAGGACTTTTGGCACCTTCGTAATGGTCAGGGCAACACATGCCAGCTGCAACACATTATAGGCCTTTTCACCTAAACTGTTCCTAGACAGCAGGAATTTTCACCTCTTGAACCCACAAACTCTCAAGAGACTTGTCACTCTATAGCTATCCAAAATGGCTAAGATTAAAGGACAAGCTCTGAGACAACTCTTTAGTAACAACAGTAACAATCATGTTCAGAATACAAAATACGTATACGCTCTTTACACTGCGAGCAGTACAATACTAAAATACAGTTACAATAAATAATCTTTCAATACAACTGTAAACTGAAACCCAACCGGTACTGTAAGTTACAGCACAGTATAAAGGTACGCAATACTATACATGTGTTTCACGATACACAACACACGCTATAAACCCATAGGACCAAGGTCCAAAACACAACCTATCATGTACTCTATACAGTAAAGTACAACCTAGCCAGAGGGGCAACAATAAAACTACAATTCAATTAATTAACAATAAGGGTACGTACGGCATTTAATAATAATATTTATACTTAATCTCTTACTACACTGAAGTCAACTCGCTCGCGATAAAGAAGAAGACTCTACGCTCGCGGTAAAGAAGCTCATGGACATCGAGACTCCATCAACGCTAGCTCGCTATATATGTGATAGCTAGATCCGCCATCTTGGATACCAGTGGCTTCGAGCCAGAAGCCGAACCATCCAAAACCTGAGGCATCCTGCCTCTAGAAGGGGACATTTCCTCACTGACTCCAGATAGTAAAGATATATGTAAATCTGGGCTATTTACGACCCAAGATTAAATGAATATGACAAAATATGAATGGGATAACGAGGCCAACCCCGGAGCTCTGCAGGGACGATGCTGCCATTAAAACGACGTATACAGAACTGACAAACACGTGCAAATGCTACTAACGCTACAATACAGTATATTACGTAATACATGTAAATACTCAACGGGTGCATACAACAAAATTTCACTTCACTACACCAACCAAACTCGGGATCTGTAAAAGTCTGGTTACCCATGCGTCATCTATTACTACCTCATTTACATTGGCATTCACATGTTTGAAAGTTACCATGTTGTCATCTTATAGAGTGACATTCTGCATCTTGCCAATAGGTCTTCATGGGTTCAACCAGATCTCCTCAGCTGTTTGATTAACCACCTGATTTTGAATTTCCCTTTATGTGCAAAAGTAAGTGTTGCACCTGTCACAGGGATGTATGACAATGTACAAAACAAGGTATATTAGATGCTACTTCACGATGTATTTACTAGAACTTCACTTGGCGAGATTAGATGATAAAAGCCCCTAAAAATAGATGAACCACACCTTATATACTGTACAGTGGTATGTAACAAGGCCACATGGCTGGACAGGAAGTTACACTCACCATGGCAACTGGTCAGCCCCAACTACCTGTCTACAAGGGAGGTAAAGTGATACATACAGAAACAATAAGGAGCATTGAGAGTTGTCCCAGGCTGTAAATTACTTGAGAGTATCCATAACCAGTGAGGAAGATACAGGATGTGAAATCACCTAAGTATTGATAGTTGGAAACAGATGCTGACCACCTAAGCTGTGATACACCCACCAAAAAACCATGTGGTCTGACTGATTGGTTCAAGGATGACCTCCTTTCCTGGTGGACACACAGGGCCAGTAACATTAATCACCCTTACTGACATTACAGGAACTCTAACCCTGTTCTTGCCAGCCACTCGAACCAGTCCGTCGATAATCTTTCTGACAGCTGTCTTCTTGTATGGCACCTTCAGTTTTCCCACAATCATTTTGGGTGGTAATACCTGAATGACATTCATGCCAAGTAGCACAGGTACATCTTTACATACTCTAACTACCAGGATACCACGAGAATGAACAACGATGTCTTCTACCTGGACATCTGCATCAAAGTAGCCGATATACGGTAGCGCTCCTCCATTGGCTGCTCTGGTTAGCCAACCTTATTTACTGAGAGGAATTCCAGAGAACATGTTGTTGAAGAAATCTTCAGTAGTGGTAGTCACCTCTGATCCTGTGTCCACTGTCTCCAGAACCGGAATACCACCCAACCTTACAGTAGCAGTTTTCCTGTGTCTCCTTTGCTGATAATGACGTTGGGCATTCACTGGCATAGTGACCCATTGTATGGCAACAGAAGCACTCCACCTTGCTCCTGTCTGTTCGTGGCTTCCGGTCATCTTTTGGGGGTTTAATATGTTATCAACTCACCTTTTTTCTTTGCAGTCCAGATGACGTTCACTACACTGTTCTTTCTAACCAGTCCCAGTTTTCATAAGAAAGACGTCGACAGTCGCTGGGGCCTGGCGCAGAACAGCAATAGTAATAAAGTTAATGTTCCTCGAACAAATATAGAGAACGGAACATAAGTCGGTTAATTCAAAATACTCATGTAAAACTAATAATATTAATAACCCAATCGAAACGTGGCTCCGTTTAATAATAACAATTGAGTCGTGATCCTTGGAATGGAAATAAAGGAGAAATCCGTGTTCCAATATGCGTGCACTGATAAACGAATGATGTATCCCGGACTAATTAATATAAATTAATGGCGAAACATCCAATATGAAATTATCGTAGTTGCGTTATATTAAAACACTTGTTGTTGAGCGTGAATTCGAGATGAGAATGCCATCGTAGGAAAAACTCCTCATTTTGGCTAAAAACTAGTTCCTAACAGTTGAGTCACACAACCTGGTTCAAGGGTTAATCGCTAATTTCCATTTGCTCGAGAGTAATGATAAATAAGGCATTTGGTATAAAACGACAATGACTGAAATTCCAAGTGGAATAAAATATGGCGGCCCTGTTTCCAAAATTGAAAATAACTAGAATTTCCTAGAGAAATGATGAAGTCACTACATAGCCCCCTCCTCGATCACGAAATAAAAGAGCGAGTGATCCATAAACAGAAAGAAGGCGGATGAAAAATAATAAAATGTAGTGCGTATGCGAGTACTGCCAAGTAGTGCAGTCAGCTGTTTGAAGATGTCGGATTTGAACTGGCCGCCTCTGTCAGTTGTAACTATCGATGGGATTCCAAATAAAGAGATGCATCGCGAAACGAACGCTCTGGCGACTGTCTCCGCTGTTATATTAAGTAAACATATAGCTTCCGGCCATCTTTTGTACCTATCAATGATGGTTAACAGATATGTATAGCTGTTCGAAGGAGGATGTGGACCGACTAGATCGATGTGGACGTGATCAAAGCGCGCATCCTGGTTGGCGAATGTTCCGAGTGGCGCGATAGTGTGACGAAGAACTTTCGAGCGCTGACATTGCAGACATGTTTTTGCCCATTGCCTAACATCCGTGTTGATGCCCGTCCAGACAAAACGGTCTGTGATTAAACGTTGCGTAGCGCAAATTCCCGGGTGTGACATAGAATGAAGTTTGTCAAATATCAGTCATCGAAACTTCTCCGGTACGAATGGTCGAGGATGTTCCTTAGAAGTACGATGTCTCGCCATATTGGCATTTCGTGGGGTTAATGACCACTCCGTAGTGGTACAATCTGTTTAAAGTTGCCTCATATGTTGCTTGTGCTGGTCAAGTGTTTCACTGGCGATAAGTATATCATCAATGTAGACATAGCAGAAAGGTAAGCCCCGTGTGACCACGTTGATAAACCTCTGGAAGGTTTGAGCCGCGTTGCAGAGACCAAAAGGCATACGGGTGAAATCCGTACAGACCGAAAGGCGCTGTGACGGCTGTCTTACAGATATCCAACTCCTCCACTAGGATTTGATGGTACGCTCGGACTAAGTCGATCTTCGAGAATATTCGGGCACCATGAAATTACGCTGAAAAATCATGGATATGCGGAATTGGGTACAGGTCGGGTACGGTAATGTTATTTAAGGCCCTATAATCTCCACATGGTCTCCAATCTCTTTCGGGACCATATGTAGCAGTGATGCCCAATTACTATCAGATGGTCTGATTATACCCAGTTGTAATATGTGGTCTGTGATTAAACGTTGCGTAGCGCAAATTCCCGGGTGTGACATAGATGAAGTTTGTCAAATATCAGTCATCGAAACTTCTCCGGTACGAATGGTCGAGGATGTTTCTTAGAAGTACGATGTTGATGTCTCGCCATATTGGCATTTCGTGGGGTTAATGACCACTCCGTAGTGGTTCAATCTGTTTAAAAGTTGCCTCATATGTTGCTTGTGCTGGTCAAGTGATTCACATGCGATAAGTATATCATCAATGTAGACATAGCAGAAAGGTAAGCCTCGTGTGACCTCGTCGATAAACCTCTGGAAGGTTTGAGCCGCGTAGCAGAGACCAAAAGGCATACAGGTGAATTCGTACAGACCGAAAGGTGCTGTGATGGCTGTCTTACAGATATCCAACTCCTCCACTAGGATTTGATGGTACGCTCGGACTAAGTCGATCTTCGAGAATATTCGGGCACCATGAAGTTACGCTGAAAAATCATGGATATGCGGAATTGGGTACAGGTCGGGTACGGTAATGTTATTTAAGGCCCTATAATCTCCACATGGTCTCCAATCTCTTTCGGGACCATATGTAGCGGTGATGCCCAATTACTATCAGATGGTCTGATTATACCCAGTTGTAACATGTGGTCGAATTCATTTCGTGCGACTTTAAGTCTGTCTGGTGCCATAGGTCTAGTACGCGATGTAACCGATGGGCCAGTGGTTGTAATATGATGGGTAATATTGTGCTTTACAGGCCGTTCGTTGAAATTCGAACTTGCGATGCATTGAAATTCGCTAAGAAGTTTTCAAAGTTGACGTTTGTGTTTGACATGGCGAAAGAACAGCAATAATAATAGTAATAAAGTTAATGTTCCTGGAACAAATATAGAGAACGGAACATAAGTCGGTTAATTCAAAATACTCCTGCAACTAATAATATTAATAATCCAATCAAAACGTCGCTCCTTTTAGCAATAATAATTGAGTTGTGATCCTCGGAATGGAAATAAAGGAGAATCCAGTGTTCCAATATGCATGCACTGATAAACAAAGGATGTATCCCAGACTAATTAATATTAATTAATAGTGGAACATCCAATATGAAATTATCGTAGTTGCGTTATATTAAAACACTTGTCTTTTTGCGTGAATTTGAGATGAGAATGCTATCATGGGGGAAAATCCTCTTTTTGGCTAAAAACTCGTTCCTAACGGTTGAGTCACACAACCCGGGTCAAGGGTTAATCGCTAATTTCCATTTGCTCGAGAGTAATGATAAATGAGGCATTTAATATAAAACGACAATGATCACTAAAATTCCAAAGTTGAATAAATTATGGCTGCGCTGTTTCCAAAATTGAGAACTAGTATTTCCTAGAGAAATGATGGAAGTCACTACAATCTCTCCCAGAGTTGTAAATGTTTGACCTCTCCTTTTTCAACTACTTACTTTTTCAGCAAGCATCGTTTCATCTTTTTGTATGACTCCAAGGATCGCAGTCTGACTCTGCAGTGATTGAGTGACAGTCTTGGTTGACATGTATGTGGCTTCCACACTATAAGCACCTCTCTGATAACGCTTTCTTGGGAGAGTTGTTGTCTCTTCAGCCATGTCCAAGGCCCAGTCTCTCAGGCTGATTGGTGGGATCTTCCTTCATCAACTTTTTAACTTCTCGTCTTAGCACCATGTCGGCCAGGCCATCACGAAACTGTTCTTTGACAGTCTCCTCCAAGTTAGGAGCACCGTCAAACTTCTTCAGCTTGTTGGAGAGCAGCATCAGAGCAAAGGCATACCCTGACACTGTCTCATCTTCCCTTTGTGTTCAGTTACAGAGTTCCCGCATCAGTCCTCCCAAAGACCTCAGTTCTCCAAAAGTCTCCTGGAGAATATCCAGCAACTTTACCGGAATTGCATCAGGCTTGGTGGGCCAGTCCCAGAGGATTGTCCCTGCATCACTTGAATCAGTCTTCTTGTGAAGGAAGTTGAACTCTGCCTTGTCTGGATCACTGGCATCATCATGAGCAAAGACTTTGGTCATCTTTCCCCAGTAATATGTCCAAGGCTTCTCCCAATAGACAGCATAGAACTTTCTTCCATTCTTCTCATCCATGTCAATGACTGTGGACTCATCATCAGATGGGTCTGACTCGGACTCTGACTTCGATATAACAACTGTCTTCTTCTGTGCTGCATTCTTTGGTGCACTTTCAGTGGCCTCTTCCAGATTATCTGGTACCCCCTCTGCTTCTGTTGTGGGCCTCTTCTTCCTCTGCTCTTTCTCCAGTTCCTTCTGTTCCTTCTCTTTTATTTGATTCCTGTACTCTTCATCAGTCAGGATGGAGCCGTGCATGGACACTCTTTTGCGCTTTGCTGGTTTGGAAGAGCTGGTGGGCCGGGACGGCCACGAGATTTGATGATCGCCTCGAATGAAGTTTCATGTTCTGTTGGTACAAGTGTTACAACATACTTCATTCCAGGTGGGGCATTGTCGTGATCCCGCTTCAGTACAGGGTGAGACAAAATAATAAGACACATTCAATATGCGTGAGTGAGATTATACTTCTCTTCTATTTGGTGGTTCGTGTATATCTGATATGACATAGGTGACCTCGGGGTAGGCAGTAGCGGAGCGTCCATACAGTCAGGGGGGGGCGGATGCCCCCCCTGACGGACTCAAATGGACTGCTGGCGCCCTTTTTAGCTTTTTACCACTTTTTACTTATTTGCGATTATTGACTTTTTTATTGCGCTCTCATCTACCTATTGACATTTGTCACATTTTGTTGGTGTAATTTTCTGACAAAATGGCGATAACACCTATTTATTCTTCGTTTATCTGCAAATTAGCAAGGCCCGAAAAGGGTCATTTCCGGCGATCTAGAGTGTATCTTTACTCAAAAAATTTCTATACGCTCCGCGCCAACCAATGGTGGCGCTCCGCTTAGATAGTGTCGAAAGCGCCCCTACAGACTATTCTCGCCCCCCCTGCCCAATACCCCTAGCTCCGCCACAGGGGGTAGGTGTATCTCATGGAATATATATACAAGTGACCTTAAAGAGTATAGAATATGTGCCAGTTGTTTAGTTAATCTATTACACTCCTCCCGTCTTAATTTGAACATAAAGTTTCTCGTTTTGAAATTATCTGTGGCAAGGTTATTGATGAGTATATACATTTAATATACAACAATTAAGGCCAGTAATAATCAGGCCTTTTGTGATTACGCTTTGGGTATGACATAGGTGTATTATCTCAATCAGGTACGTCTGAAGCATATGACGCAACGTCATAAGCTTCGGCAACATCAACTGCTTGAGGTGGTTCTGCGTCAGAATCAGAATCATCTGCTAGGGGATAATTGTATGTCTGTATATAGTAAAACAATCTGTTATATAAGCTCATTTACTCTTAAATCCATATATGAGCATAGATAGGCTAGGGTGGTGGCTGGGGTCAGGGTAGGTATGTTACCACCAGGCAGGACTGGCAGTGGTTGATCTAAGCTGCAGGTTGCAGTACAATATGTTACAATAATCATTGGCATCAATCTCTATGATTGAAGGCAGTTGAATGTTGGTGTCCTTAGGTGGTAATGGATTAACTGAGTTAGACAAATGGCATTTCCTAATCTGATCTTGATGTTGTCTTACCACGTTACCATTTGCTAGCTTAACCTTAAATGAAATAGGTCCAGTCTTTTCAACGATGTGTCCAATAAGCCACTTTTGACCTCTGATCGCAAAGTTCTTAGCAAAAATTTTGTCACCATTCTCAAATGATCCATTGACACTCGACTTGTCATGTTGCCTCTTTTGCTGTTCCTGTTTTGCTTGTACTCTCTGATGTAAGTTTGGGTGGATCAGGTTCATACGAGAACGTAAGGAGCGATCCACTAACAATTGTGACGGAGAGTCTCCTGTCGTGGTTTGAGGGGTTATTCTGTATTTGAACAGAAATCGGGAGACTTTGTCCTGTAAGTTTCCCTCTCTCATTCTCTTTACCCCTTGTTTGACAGTTTGGACTGCTCGTTCAGCCAGTCCATTAGATGCCTGGTGATAGGGGGCAGTAGTAACATGTCGAATGCCATTCATTTCACAAAACGTTTTAAACTCTGAGCTTGTGAAACATGATCCATTATCACTAATTATCATTTCAGGTACTCCCAATTGTGAAAGTTTTACGCAAATTTTGTATGGTGGATTTGGTAGTTGAGTTATTCATTACATGAACTTCGATCCATTTTGAGTAAGCATCAACTATAACCAACAACATGTGTCCCATGAACGGTCCAGCAAAATCTATATGAATTCGAGACCATGGTCAATTGGGTTGTGGCCATGAATGTAATGGTGCTTTAGGGGGATTAGGTCTGCTTTCTTGACAGACCAGGCATTCTTTCACTAACTTTCAATTTCACTATCCAAGTTAGGCCACCAAACAAATCCACGGGCAAAATTTTTCATGCCTGACCCTCCCACATGACAATCGTGTAGTTCTTTCAATATTGGTTTACGGAGTAGAGGAGAGATTATCACTCTGTTGCCCCAGAGTAAGCATCCATCCTCTACGGACAATTCATTACGTCTTTTGGTAATACGGTTTCAAGGCCTCATTACGTTGCTCTGGCCAACCGTATTTTACATAACCCTATATTATAAGATAATGTTGGATCACGTCTTGTACTTTTGCGTACTTGACCTGATGTTACTGGGCATTTATCAAGAATATTCAGTGCAAGTACTATCTCTGGGGGTACTGGATTACTCTTGACCGTTTCTGGCAATGGAAGTCGACTCATTGCGTCAGCATTAGCATGTGTATCTGTTGGTTTGAATTTGAGATTGTATTCATACATAGCAAGAGTGAGCCCAACGCTGAATGCGCGCGGATGCATGCGACGGTATTGCGCGGCCCTCATTGAACAAACCAAGCAGCGGCTTGTGATCTGTGAACAGCATAAAATGTCGCCCATAAAGATACGAATGAAATTTCTTTACGCGAAACACACATGCTAAACCCTCTTTTTCAATTTGCACATAATTCTTTTCCGTGCTCGACAATGTGCGTGAAGCAAACCCAATCGGTTGCTCTGAGCCGTTTTCCATTTTGTGTGCTAACACAGCGCCAATCCCATAGGGGGATGCATCACATGACAATATTAATTCTGTTGTAGGATCATAATGACACAACACTTGGGAAGACATGAGTAAGTCTTTAGAGTTCTCAAAGGCAGACTTTTTCGTTTGAGTCCATCTCCATTGAGTGTCCTTCCTCAACAAATCGTATAGTGCTTTAGGTAGAACAGCATTTGTGTACTCCCGTTTCTTGACTTTATAATTTCGAGGCATCTTGCTAGATGATCCTGTGGCAAACAGTAGAAATGAAAAATATATCTAATACAAGACTAACAAGTGATAATAACATTCTCGCAACCTTGTATTCTGAACAATATGAATGTCTGTAAAATGCTGTAAGCCATATGCTATTGTATACCAACCAGATATAATTATACCCATAGAAAATATAGGCCTAAGCAGATTATCATTCCATGGCTACAGTTACTTGTATATATGACAATTGACAATGACAATGAAACTGTTTATTTCCAACACAAAAGATAAGTACATTTTAAACAAGAATTCATATATATATAATCAAATAATCATGGTATTATATTTATTTCAATAAAAACTACCAAAGATCTAATGTGTGGAAAAGGAGAAAAACTGAAGTGCAATACTTATGAATCGTTTTCCTCGAATATGTGTTGAAAAATATAGACAAAAGAATTAGTCAAGACAAGAAAACATACCTAAAGTTACAAAAATAAAAATAAGAAAACAGAAAATTGAGGGAAAAAACGAAAGATTGAGAGAAAAAAGAATAGAAAGAAAAGATTGGGCATTTATACATATTTTACATTAATGGAGATAATCAATTTGAACTATCAGTGGATAACAACATTTGTTTGTACATTTTCTTAAATAATGATCGGTTCCATAGTTCTTCAGTTTATCATCAAATGAATTCCAGAGTTTAACACCAGAGATGGAGATGCACATCTGTTTTTTGGTTGTTCTTGCAAAAATTTGTTTAAAATTATAATTCTTGTGCCTTATATTATAAGTAGCACTAGATGCAAAAGAAAAAAAGCTTTGAAGAGTGGGTGGTAATAACTTATGAAAAACCTTATACACGAATACACCAGTATAGAAATCAATTAGTTTGGGTACAGTTAAGATTTTTAATTTGTAAAACAGTTCAGAAGTATGAGCTAAATAATGTACATTACATATTATGCGAATGACCTTTTGTTTTAAGAATAATGGAGTAATATTGGACTTATATGTGTGCCCCATACTTCTATACAATAGTTCAGATATGGAAGAAATATTGCACAATAAAAGGTATATAATGCCGATGTTGTGAAATGGGCGTAAATAAATCGATTTGAGAAATGATGTGTTTGACACGTATCTGCAATATGTTGTCTTTCTTTTATTTATAAACTAGATTCAACAACTGTGTAAGATTTCTGAAAGGAAAAAAGGAAGAAAACAGTGTAAATGGTAGCATAAAGCATACTTAGTAGTAAGAAAATCATGCCACAACATGGTTACCAGTTTTTCCCCCCAAAACGGTGAGAAATAAGCCCAACTGAAATGATATGTAACCTTTAAGTAGGTGTTAAAAACTGACGGCACTTAAGAGCATCCGTACAATACATTTGACAAAACTTTCCCAGTAGCCTTAAGAACATAGGAACAAATATTCAGCCAACTAGAACCCGTAACCTCTAGGTCAACTTATAACTTAGCATATACATACACAACTTAGGGTAAACAAGTAGAAAGAAGGTTAATAGCAACTGTATACATCTTTCGACCAGTATCAGGTCATAACTAAGAACGAGTTCACAGGCCTAACCAAGCAGAACCATGTGTAAACAATCCCCACCATAGTAGCCTAGCCCGCGAAACAAATAATATGCTGGATAACTCCACTTTACACTCCCCTATTAAATATACAGCTAAATAAACGTTGACAAGCAACTAAACAACAACATACCTTAACATCTCCACTGAACGTTATACGTTTGAATATAGAAAATGAACTGCAAGGTTACACCGCAGCTCGGTGGTATGTTTCGTTGTAAGGCGAGCTATACAAGTAACTACAACGCATGTTAATAATAAAATATGAAAGTTAAAGTACGGAAACTTATACGCAACTTAGAGGAAAACAATTACACGACAGCCGCTTTGTTTAAATATGACTTGCTTTACGTATGACTGCAATACTTTTAGAAAGTTTACTTGATAGATTCGATATGTGTTCTTTCCAACTCAGTTGATGGTCAATAAAAACACCAAGAAACTTTGTCACATAAACTCTATCTATTCTTACATTATCTATTGTAATTTTAGGATCAGCATCATACGAACAATTAAAAAAAATCATATAATTTGTTTTCTTTATATTAAGGAGGTTATGAAATGAAAAAAAAATTCTTTATCATCGTATTCTGTACACTCGTAGCTTTCCAATGATACCCAATTTGTGTCAAACGAAGCTTGCATCCTCGAGGAATAAACGA
>JAIPMN010011996.1:2175-24373 GCA_020650975.1 Apostichopus californicus
TAGCACCCCCCCCCCCCCCGGCAGTTGACCACTCTCTGACATATCTTTCTTCTTTTTTTTTAAATTAAAATATAAATGGCAAATATAAGTCATATCTTGGGGCAACCTCGTTGCTGCATGATAAATATTAAAGCTCTGTACATACCAAGGACATCACCATAAATTAGAGAGATATATGCCAAATAGTTCCCATGGTAACTCTACATAGCAACCCCAGGTATATGCCACTGTGACCCCAGGGGTGCACTTTCTGTGCACAGTGATCCTTGGCCATGAAAATGTTTAATTTCATGCACCCTTGGTTACAACAATATCATGCTGTAAACAAAATGGAAGTATTCCTAATTAGCATAATAATTTTGATATGCAATAAGAATCTGGATTTTTGTTAATTATAATTGTGATTAAACTAAAATTAACTTTTCCAATGAAAAATTTTAAACACTTTGAACAATTCTAAACAATTTCAAACTACAGCATCATAGCACTTTCACAAAAATATTTCACTAGAGTTTGTAGACAGCTAAACAGAATGTGTTAAAATAATTATATAACTTGAGTAATGAGCCCAAGCTAGCTACTTCATGATTCTCTTAAGGATAATATATTCCGCTCTCACTGTAAGCGCTCAAGACTTTAACAGCATATATTTGCTCATCCGTGCCTCTAACATCATTATCTTCATGAAAGAAAACATTTGAGGGAAATTAAAAAATTAAGTCGTGCAAATTTGAAATACACCGACTTGAAAAGAAATATGTGTGACTTCTTTCCAAGAAAAATTATCAGAGTGGCATTTAAAAAAAATTTGGAAAAATAAATACGCACTCACCTTGTTATTCAAATTTGTTTGCTTAAGCTGTAAAAGGAAACGTTATGAATAGCTTCCAGATATGCTTTTGCTGACACTTCAAAATATGATTACGAAGATTCATCGCAGATGTCATTTAAGCTGATCTTCTTCGAGGAGACCCTTTTCAGTATTCAACCTTACACCTACCCCACAAACGGAGTTTAATATTCATGATTGTTTTTCCCTCCACTTGTTAATTTGAGTCGTTTCTTGAGATAACAGTCGCCGCGGCGATGCATGGCCGAGCTGCTCGCTCCACACGTCTGCGGTCTCAAGACGTAACTGCTGCCATTCAAGAAATGGCTGGTAACCCTTGACGATAACGAACATAATCAGTCCAGAAGGAAAGCGGTTTTGAGTGCCACGCTGTCATCCCTCGTGCAAATTCAATGAGTTTTATGCATTAGTACGAGATTCTCGAAAAAATTTTTAACCGGACTCGGTGTGCGCCGACGAGCGTTCATGTTTTAGCAGGGATTTTTTACTCTTTTTGGAGTGGCTTTAATCAAAATTAGAGGAATTTTTGGAAAGGGAAGGTCTATGAACTCCAGGTGAGAATGTTAGGGTCTAATGACAGGATTTTAGGAGAGTATTGTCTTTGTTTTTTATCTTTCTTTTTCCTGCTTTGGACGTGTAGCATTTGATAGCGATGCATGTTGTCAGTATAGATTTGACATGCAGACACACTATTATATACTAGCTGTTAGATATATGTACCTAATCAACCATGCGATAGAAGCTGGCAGTATTAAGCGGTGTTAACTGAATTGTTGAGTGACCTTTCTGTACAACAATGTTTGCGTTCTTTAGCAATCAGTTAATTTTAAAAGCCAACAGCACAGAATAGTATATGTTAATGGTCAAAATTGCTATGGATGCTTGTGCAGGGTCTGAGTACAGGTTTAAACTCGGAGGTAGAATGGCATATATGACTTTGTTCATCAATTCTCTTCCGTGGAATATACATTACTTTCTTGCGTTTTGTTTTGCTTTGTGTAATTCTGCTTCTAAAAGGGTTAAAGGATTTGATTTGTGAAATAGAAACAACATTCGTGTGCTTGTATACGTATGTTAATGTTTAGTACTGTGTTTGTATGGCCAACAATAATTACAGAGGTAATAATTATGTAATCTGCTTCATAAACCTCTAGTTTTATTGTTTTTTAAAATTGTCTCAGGACTCTGTTTCTTCTTTTCTGTAAACTTTTCCTGAGGCTTTTCTCCAGCGACCCTTTCTTCTTTTTCTATTTTTCAATAAATTTATAAATTGTTTAAAAAATTAATTCTTCTAGTGTCAGGTATTAGAGTTATACAGAATAGACTGTACACACTGTAAGTGCCTTGACAGAAAAATCTGGGCATGATGCATGTTGAAAATGTAGTAAACAATCAGATCCATTAGACTTTGTGTTTCTTGTGAGGTTATTCCTTATCGTTTCATCAATTCAGGTGTAGTATCCCCCAACATGGTATCAACGAGTGATGGTATAACTTACAGTTAAGCAGGCCTTTACTACATTTTACAAAGTCAAGAATAACGATAGTTGCTAATTACGAAAGCAGTGTTTTATGTTAACTGCTACATCCGAAGATATTTGTTTGTTGATCTCAGAATAATGCAGCCAATAAGCTTTTATACACCGTTTCAGTTGTATCGCAAAATCGACAAGAAAATTAGGTTTTGTCAGCTAACGAGCTATTAGTAATATTTACAAGGCTAAATTTAGTGGTTAATTGACACGTACTGAGTCAGCAATGTTTTCGTTTGCAAAGGGAAAGGCTGAGCAGGTTGAGCTACATATTACTTTGGTTTTAATCTGCAGCCATGAAAGCTTGAGGGGAACCCTGAAATGTATTGAATTTGTTCTCATTAAATACTGTACTCAAACACTATCGTATATGATGGAACATGTATATGACTGCTGTATATGTGTGTGACCATGGTCATGTGGCATATGTGCGCATTGTCTTGCCAATGGTTTAAGGGCCTATGATAGTGGCGGATCCATGGGATCTATTCTCGGAAGAGACATATGTACCATGGTCACGGTGCATATGTGTGAATGGTCTTGCCAATTGTTAAAAGAGCTAGATGATAGTGGCGGATCCATTCTTGGAAGAGACCTATGTACCATGGTCACAGTGCATATGTGTATGGCAAGCCATGTGGGACAAACACCGCATAATATATCCGCGTATTAATTCGAATATATACGCGTATTAATTCGAATATATATGTGTTGTACATGTGTTAAGATCTCGCGAGCCCGCCAAAACATTTATCGTTGGTATATGTACACAGCAAGAGCGGAAATGTTTTTTCGTGTATATTCTAATTAATCCGTGCATATATTGGATTTAATCCCCATATGTATTCTATTTAATACGTGTATATATATTCGAATTAATACGTGTATATATTCGAATTAATACGTGTATATATTCGAATTAATACGCGGATATATTTGGGCCATATGATTGGCTAATAATATATACGCGTATATATTCCAATTAATACGCGTATAAATTACGATTAATACGCTGATATATTATGCAGTGTTTGTCCCACATGGCTTGCCATATATGTGTGCATTGTCTTGCCAATGGTTAAGGGTCTATGATAGTGGCGGATCCATGGGATCCATTTTCGGAAGAGACATACTGTATATGTACCATGGTCACGGTGCATATGTGTGCATTGTCTTACAATGGTTATAAGGGCCAATGATAGTGGTAGATCCATGGGATCTATTCTCAGAAGAGACATGTACCATGGTGCATATGTGTGCATTTGCAAAAAAATAGCACCCGTTTGTATCTAAAGCACCCTGCATTTTACCAAAATTTCTCAAAGGAGAGGGGGACACTTCTTCCCTTGTACTGCTCCCCTTGTAATCTCAATGTATTGCCTCTGCTCTCACCCAAGTACAAAATAAGTTGGTTGCACCCCTGGTCCAAATTTAAGTCTCTGTGGAATATTGCAACAGATGAGTGGGAACATCCAGTGTGGAGGTATATGTAAGCAGAATATTACTCTTGGAAGTTTAGGGTATGTCTAGTCTGGTCTCTTTATGAAGGACAGGCAGGATTCATCTGATTGAGTCTTGGCAAGTCTCAAGGATCTGCCCTGTATCAAGGGTGTATCAAGGGTGTATCAAGGGTGTATCAAGGGGTGTATCAAGGGCTATGTGAGTTAAATGTATAGGACTAGCTAGCTCTGTCAGTGTTATTATCATTTCATTTCATTGTGCATTATCTTTTCATCACCATGGCTACATATTGACTCTACCATTTCCCCTTGGTGCCCTCCTTTCTCTCAATCTTGGGTGGGGTGGAAGGGAGAAGATTTTGTTGTTACTTATATCAGCTGACTTGCACTTAGCATATATATATCCTACTGTTAGTCTGTATATACATGAAATTGTCACAAATTCTAGAGAAAGTAATTATCAGACTATGGCAGCTCCCTGATTTTAATGCAATTTAGACAGTCACCTTGAAGTTCTATTTTTTTTTATTTATCCTAAAAATTAAACACAACCTTCATGAGCTTCAAGGAAACCAAAATTTACCTTCATTACTAAGTTGCCATTTTACATAGCAGTACAATTTTGTCTATCGATAACAGCTGAATGAGTTTTTGTAAATAGCTGCGCATAACTTCTTTATGCTGTGTTAAAGTCTGCATGGGACTTACTATACAGTCTCTAAATTTGAGTCTGTTTCTGAATATTCAGAAATGATTACATTAGTATAACCTTGGATGAGTAACTTACGCCTAACCTTTGCCATACGTTAACCGTCGTCATTTCCATCTTCTTCTCAAAAACCAAATTAAATGGTGGGCATCAGGCGTGATGGTTTCTTCCCATTTTGACATTTATTAAGATGACTTTAAAGACATAATGACAGCCTTGATGCTTCATTAATGGTAGTGATTGCCATCATCAAATTATGATATTCACAATGTTCAATAATAAAAAAAAAATGATAATAATAATAATAGCAATTGTATAAACATAGGAATGGCTTTAAACAAGGCCAGATAATATCAAAGTTTTATATGCATTAATTGTGCAGTTTATGTGCATAATTATGTTGCACATGATACAATATTTTCAGGTGTATAATACACAAGGTAGTATTTTTCTTAAAAGCTCAAAGTTGTTTGTCACCTTATAGGAGCCTTCCTACCCCCTCCACCTAAAAAAAAGGAAGAAGGATTTGATGGTGGATATTCCATAAACAGAAATCTAATATGATAGATAGTTTTCATTAGTGTGACTGAGTCAAGAATCATTTCAGATAATGTTCGAAAATAAAAGTAACAGTGTTTGGGTTTTCATCTCACTCACTGTTTGCGTCCTGTTAATGCTGTAAAGCACATACTACGCAGTTTAAACTAAACTTCTATTGTTGAAAAGCAAAAAAAAAACCCATCTGGAACTGTTTTAATGTGATCAGTTACAGCCTTTGTACTAATATGAAGTAATATTTTGGGTAACATTTGACCATTTTGGCCATTTTTTACATGCAATATGACTCCTAAATTATTGATATTTGTTTGTCTGTTGTTCGGCACATGTACAATTTGTTGTTTTAAATTGACCTCACCACTCTTTTACCTGTCACCTCACAACTGCAGCACTAACCCATCTCTGCTACTGGTCACTACTGGCCTTGCATCCTCGTTAGTTAATTCTCTTTAAATCCGACAAGCTTCCATGTACTTTCCATTATCCAAAGTGCTTAGTCAAGTATTTCCTAAATTGATAATTGTTGATCTTTGATATTATTTAAGTGTTTTGAGTTTTTATGCAACTGGAATAGAGTGTTCATCTAAGTCAAATCTTACTTTACACATCTTACTGAACTGTAATTACTTAATCGTATTCTTCTTTAACATGAATATTTGACACAGTTTGCTTTCTATGTTCCCTATATAAATAGTGTTAATTCATACAACTATTCCATGTCCAAAATAGGCTCATGTAATATTGCTCAATTATCCCTTCTTCTTGAAAACGTCTTTCGTACAAATTTTTCACGATTATATACTGATCATTTACAATTGGTTGCCATATCATCTCCCAAAATACAACCCCTGCAAACAAGTCTTTAAATAAAGAGAGTGTAAAGGATGCCATTTAAAACTCAAGAGTCACAGATCAGTAGCCAACCTCTCCTCCTCGTTGCCGTGAGATTGCTCACGAGTGGAGGCCCGTCATGTGTCAATTACATGACAGGACAGTGAAGGGCCTCTGATATTGTCAAACAGTCAAATAAAAAAAGGTAAACATATATCCCTTTCAACTTGGAAAATTATTGCTTTCAAAACATTTGCAATCTGTGATGTCTTTATAGCGAAGTAAACTTTTAAGATTTATTGCGTGCATCGCCCTGTTCGGAAAAAAATTTGTGAAACATTTTTAAGGCATGTATCTTACACAATAGATTTCATTATTCTGGAAATAGAGGATTTTTAAAAGTTAATAAAATCCTATTCGCAAGGTTCGTAAATGATGACACGTCCAGCTCTCATAAAGATCTCTCTTACAGGACCTGTCTCTCCTTTGAACAGGAAATCAGGAACAGGAAACAGGAACAGGAATTCATGCATCTGTAATTAGCAAAGCAGACAAGAAATTACATTTTATGTATAAAAATACATGCTCTATTTTTGACAACAACCATCTGTCCTGTTAAAAGGATCTTATGCATGCTGTGGAAAAATGGTATGACCTTAATTGTGGAACTTTAAGGAATAGTCCAGGTCAAATTCCTTTTTGATATGTTAAAAGAGGAACATCTAATCTTAGCATTATGGTGAAATTTGCATTCAATTCCTATGTACCGTTTTCGAGATATTGACAGTTGAAATTATCTGATAATCTACCAAAAGTGAACTTGAAGTAAACAGGTGTGATGTCATAGTTGCACACTGACAAATAATGTTTTGTATTTTCTTAGATTTTTAGTCTATTGATTTGACCTTGGTTTGGATAAGAGTTACTAGTTTGTCTAAAGGGGATATGAAGTTTATAAAATACCAATGACCTATGGTACATTCACATTATGGATACATCCAATTGTGGAGTATAAAATTAGTCGTAGATTTTAAAGGAAAACAAAACATCATTTATCAGTGTGCAACAATGACGTCATACCTGTTTGCTCCAAGTTCACTTTTGGTACGAAAGGTGGCAACTTCAATGATGACTTTAGGCAGAACTTTATTCTTGTTTTTATTTTTATCCTTAAGTAAAGGAAACACTTGAGTTAAACTAGAAATATTTTCTGTATAGCTATTCAGCTGTGCGACTTTAAAATATAAGCTAAACCTCTGGGGTGCTCCTTTAAAGCTAAACTAAATAATGACATCAGTTCTTCTGCAGTGCACTGGCCTTAATATTAGTGTGAACCCTTTTTGTTTTATAAATTCTAGTGGCTCGACCAAAATATATTCTTTTTAATTCATACATAAACAACAGGGCACCTTTGGATGACATATAGTTCCAACATTTGTAAATCACAAAATTTGTAACACTTGGTTAAAATGCAATTTTTGGCCATAAAAAAGCTGATGTTTTCCCATTTGATGAGTTTTGTGTTGCATCTAAGATCTGTGTATTATTAATAGTCAAGTCACTTTAATCGATGAACCTCGGCTGTTTAAAGGGTCCTTCCCCCCCAAAAAAATTTAACAGATGACTGTATGAACTAACTTTAATAGTGTGACTAATTTAATACTCTGATTATATTAATACTCCGTATACCATCGAATAAATTGACAGCCATGCACAAAATTTACGTTAATTCTTCAGAGACTTGAGTTATACTACTGTATACTGATACCTACTTATATACTGTTATAGAGTATGTAGTTGAATTGACTATAGAATGGACATTATAGAGCTTGAAGGGTAAACTGCAATGTGATGCATTTGATTAATTTGGCATGTTATGACTACAATGTACGTTATAAGACATATGGAAGTCAAAATTGTGAATGTATTTTGAGTTTCTTTCACAGTAAATAGTAAATTGATGCTTCATACACCTGCTTCCATTATTCGTAATGAGCTGCCGTAGAGCAGCAGGTGCAAACAGAGTTGGCTGTAGATTGGTTTTCCTTTTTACCAACGTCTGTGAAATTAATTCACGAAACTTTTTTTTTTTACCTGGAAGGTTTTGAATACCATGGCTCTCTCTCTCTCTGTTATCACTAAATTTGTCTCTCGGCAAGGTTATACCGTTAAGAAGATTGCGTTAATGAACAACCTTGAAGAAAGCTGTGACTGCCTTCGTTTGATATCAAGTAAACTAGGAAAACGAATATGTCACACACAGTCCACTCCACACCCTATTACAGTATATATAAAAATGTCATATTTCCTCACAGGGCATTTGATCTTAATATCCTTGAAATGTTTTAAGTCGACATTTCATTCGGTTGTCGATTCAATGAAAATTCTTCCATTATTATTTCATCAATTTTGTATACAATTCTGCATTATTATTATTAATTGCTGGTTGTGATTCAACAAAAGTTCATCTAACCCTGTTTTTGGTCTGTGTGTGTGTGTATAATCACTACTATAATTCACTGACGTTTGTTTACCTGGGATGTGAATTAAATCTGCATCTTCACATCGGTACATGTCTGTAAAGTTTAAAAATTAAACCCAAGCTAGAAGTAATGGAACTGTTTTAATGTTCCATTTTATAATATTGTCACATCTGGCTTTCCATGAACAAATATATCTGAACAACAGGTCGTGAAGTAATATACTTTTTATGCTAAATCCAGTCGACTTTCAACTAACAGCAAGCTTGTAACAGTAACCTTCAATGTATTTTGCTCCTTACCTGTCCCCACACCACTACTGTACTACTGCTGTTGCCCTACCAGGTCCTTCCTTTTCTTTTGGTAATTAAATATGGTCAAAAATCTGTGAAAGTTTTAGCCACCAATTTATATGAAGTTTGCTCATTGGGATAAATTCCTGAAAGAAAACAAGCCTCTTGCAAATTTTATCAAATGGTCATCTGGTTACTTTTTTTTTTATTTATTTTGTTTTTTAGTTTTTTTTTAGTTTGACTCATTATGATGACTTAAAGGGTATGAAGACTCGCGCACAAAGAAACGTCTAATGCCGGTAATCTGACCTAGTTTCGAATGAGGTGTAACAGAAGTGTTAGACACCACCATCGATCCCAGAAAATACACACACAGCTTGCTACCGTCGGTAATTAGACACTAGTGTACAGTCAGTACATACAGCGGCGGTCAATACCCACAGCACAGTATACAAACGATACAGCGATGGACATCTCAGGTCCAGCTAAAGATAACAAGGTATCACGTTTCATTACTGTCTGCATTTTGTAGCGACAAGAACAAAACGTCACTTGCAAGCAACAGAAAGTTAACTTTTTCACAGGGCGGCACGCGGTTTGGGGCGAGTCTTCAATGCCTTTAATTTAATCAAATGGTATATTTACTAGTTAAAACATAACAGTATCTTTCAGTTGCAGCAAAGTAGACCCTTCATTACTACTACCTTGTACTACTACATTGTATAGCCAGACCAACACATAATTTGAAACTCTGAACTCATAATACCTCTGAATACCTCTAAATCTGATCTTGTGCTACAATGGGCAGTCACTATTATATTAAGTATGCCACCAAACATAGCTCAGTGTTGCAGTGGTAATATACCCTGTACCCAACCTCCTTCTCAACAAGGTTTCTTTTCAAAGATTTCTTCTCCTCTAAAGTGTTAAAATACAATCAACTACTGTAGAGAGAATCATCTGGAGAGAATATTTCAGTTTGTGGTTGGGTGAACATAGTTGCCTCAATGGTTGGTTTAAAGGGACACTGCAATACTGACCGCATCCTCTGTGTAAGTCAGACATCATGCATTGTAAGACCATCCAACTACAGTCAAAATCACGGCTCGGAAGTAAAATATAGATCTATCACATTTGGTAGAACCTTTTTTCTTCTGAAGTGGAACTTAAAAGGTTAAATTTCTTATAAGGTTTGCTAGAGGCTTCAAAACTGGACATATTAGCAATCGTGTTTGTTAGCATTTAAAGCTAAGCGATTGAGAATTAAAGCGAGAAGGAAGCCATTATGAGCGAACGTCGGTGGGACTCTACGGTGTATTATAACCGCTGTTTTTTTTTCTCCGTTTATTTCAACTATACATACTCATTCAAAATAGCAAAAATTAAATCACAATGAAGTTGAGCAATACCATGCAGTATATTAACGACCAATGTGGCGGATAGAAAACAAATAAATATAATAAGAACATTTAGAAGAAGTACTACAATTTATAGAAAGGCTACAAGAATCCCAGACTTACTACAAAAATATTACAACGAATAGCAGCAAAATATGAGAATTGCATGAGGATGCGGAAATTGCAAAATATTAAATATTTGAGATATATTATTATGAGGAGAAAGCATCCTTGAGTTCCTCAAAATTAACTTTATTCTTATTATTCCTTTTGTTATGTCGAAAAATATATTTCTCCACATTTAATGCAAACGTGAACTTATGAATAAATTCATTACAACTAATAAGGTCTTGTTTTGACGCTTGGTACTGAAAATATAGAACTTAAGATGAAGAATGAGAAAATTATAAGGGTATGATAACCGCTGTACCGTCCCTTAACATTTGTAGTTGAGTATCCACATTTTGCTCGTCTGAATTGTCCATATAATTGTGTTAGTTGATAAACTTTGTGTTTGTGCATGTGCTTGCTGTTTCACCCAATTAGTAGTCTTACTATACATCGTCGTAATAAACGTTAAAAATAAAAAATCGTCATAAGTAGATGAATCTCAACAAATTAGGTTACTTTCCTGGTATAGTTTCAGAAGTAGGTTACATTTTGCCATTTTGCTTGTCTCTTAAAATGTACGATGTTATACTTCTATTGTAGCGGTGTAAAACAAGATGAGAAGTAGTGTGTTTATTTTAGCAGACATTTGTAAATCTAAAGTAGTAAAGTTCCTTGATGTCTCCTGTATCATGTTCTAAGATACACTATCCTTGGTTTTTGTTGTTAAATTTGTTTGATAAAAATGAATTTGCATGGAGTATATTGTGACCTGGAAACTTGCAAGATATTATTCACAATATCAGCTAATATTAATAAATAGATTGTCATATTTTTTGACAAGGATTTCTATAATACAATATAGTAACAACAGTATACTGAACAATAAAAATTAAAAAAAACAATTTGTTGCAAAATTCTTTTTCATTGGTTGGAAAGTTAGTTGGGACATTAAACAAGATGGATTTTAATACAAAATAATCATACTTTTAATACCATTTGCTCAAGTTTTTTTTGTGAAGAAACTAAATAGATCCATGAAATATCTAACATTGATATAAAAGGAAAGAAAAAAGGTTGCAAAATTTGCTTTCATAATCATTAAAATACAGTGTTGTAATGTATGAATAATTTGAGATATCATTATATCTATCTATATATGTACATATATATTTATGTATATCTATATATATATATATATTTATATACATATATATAGAATTGCAATTGTAGTGAGTTGGAAAATCTGAAGCCCCCCCCAACCAAATATATTTGTGAAAATTCGAGCAATATGCTGAGAATTTTTTGGGCACCTACTGAAAGAAAAATAAATTGCAATGATGTGGCTATAGGAAATCAATAATTTAAAAATATGTCCTTGGTAAATAAAATAAAGTTCTAAGCTTGCCTGACTAATTCACTATTACTTATGCCATTACCAAATGTAAAATGACTTCTCCCAAAATTATAACCAATATGGAAGGGCAAATGATTGTATGTAATTGGCATGCGATGTAATAACCGATGCATGCCTTTATGATGGGGCGCTTGAACAATTTTGGTAAATATTTTTCGGTCGTTACAGCCCCCCCCCCAAATCAAATTGGGCTCCTATGCCTATGCCCATATCTTACTGTTTTTGGTCGTCCTATAACAGCAAATTTGGTGGTCTGATAAAATGTACTTAAGATTATGACCACTGTAGGAGAGATGTGTATAGATTTGGTGCTTTACCTCCAAAGTGATGGACGTTGATACCTATTTATCATTTTGAGGAGAACATTTATAGTTACAATGCAAATCTGAATTTTGATGTAAACAGCTAATTAAGACCTCTGCTGGACGACGTTCAAAGTTGATTTTGTTCATTCGAAGAGAAACTTGACTCGGACAATTAACCGTTAAGATTTGCCCTGAATGTTCTAAATACTCAAAGCGTCTATTTTGGGTATTTTTGTTCTCGTGATTTTATCGTTTGAATTATCTGGCTCAGTCTAATAGATCAGCTCTGCATGTTGTCTATTTACATTTTCCAAAGAGAGATCAATGTAATCAGTTTATCTGGAATTCGAGGAATGAAAATGGTTCAAAACAGTTAGAGCATTTTGTTTTCAGCCTCCAAGCCATATTTCATTGGGATTAATTGTCTTTTCAAAAGCTGACCTCTACGTGAGAGAATAACACAGAGTCAGGATCATCTCGAAGAGAACAAAACTCAGATAGAAGATTTTTAAGGAGATCAGGCGCGTAGCGAGGAATTTGCCAAGGTAGGGTCGAACCGTAGATATGGCATTGGAAACTATCTAAGCCTAGGGCCACCATAAGTTGGCGCGAAGGGTACAAGACAAGAAAAGCTTGGCCCAAAATGCCTCCCAGATCGCTGGAAATGGCACTTGGCAGGCCTTGCAAGTTGCATCTAAGCATTTTCTATTTTGAAATTACTAGCGATATCGTAAAAATGTACAAAATAATATGCTCAAGGGGGGGGGGCGGTCACCCCCTTGGCTACACGCCTGAAGGAGATTCCTCACATTTGGGACCAATCATTACCTCTCCAACAGTCCCCATCTCCCCCTCCCCCTTTCATCCCTTTGTCCTTTCTCCTTTAACCCGAACTCTCTCGACTCTTTCTCTTTCATTTCGTGATAAACCTCTCTGTAATTCACGGTGTTCCTCTGAGTTAGATATTTAAGTCTTGTACTTTCTCGAGCCCTTCAATTTTTTTTATTATCATTTTTTTTTTCCCCTTCCGAGGAGATTTAGGATCGTTTAGTATTCATGTACTCTTTGGGTGAAATCAATCAAACTTGTCATAGTGGATACAGGCTGTCGGCATCATCATCAGCATCTGTTATTATTATAAAACTTAAATTCTTCCAGCGGATTTGGAATCGTAGTTGTAGAGATTGTGTGTATTCTTGTAACATACATATAGAAACACAGTCATTTGGATGACTAGCCAATAGCTACTGTTTACTATATTCAATTTTTCTTTGAAGTACCACTTTTTTTCTGTTTCTGACGTTTAATTTACTCTGTTTGGATGTCATTGTGATGGAAGTCACATGACTAATTTGTACTGTAAGCATCGACAATAACTTTGGAAGGTTTGAGATGATGTAAGGCTAAGTTTAAGAGCATTAAAAGTTGTTGAAACTTGTTGTATCGTTGCAGGTTTATTTCTAGAACTTGAAGGTTTTGACCCAGTTTATGTCTAATATCGATTATTTTTCGGTATAGATACCATGATCTTGTCATGTTGCAATTATAACGTTCCGGCGACGTTATACAGCCAAACAGAATACGGTATCTGTTATGATATCTTAGCAAATTACATCTCAGAGCCTATGAAAATATCCAAAAATATTTCACCTAATCTTGGGGCAATTTTAAATTTCCTATAGAGAGAGGAAACGGATCACTGCATAAAGTGGAGCAAAATATTTGATTGAAGTCAGCGTACAGCGTTATTACATAATTTATAAAATGTAATAAAACATCTTTATTCTAAATATTTCCTCCTTTATCAACATTATACATTTCAGGTTTAAATTAAAGTACAAACTAATACTACAGGTCATCATGATTAATGATAGAGCTCTGTTTTTAGTTTCGTCCTTAATATAAATCTGCATTCAGCGTTACTTCTTAACCCATCCCCCCCATCCATTTTGCCCATATCACCATGAAAGTATTCCTAGCTGACCATTATCAGTTGATGCATCGCATTCATCGCCTTTATTCAATTAATGCTGGCACGAATAATTCCTATCTCAAATCCCATGAAAGCTGCATGTCCACATAGTTGGGAATTCAGGCATTAAGAGATTCTTCTATTAAGGGAATTCTCTTAATGGGTCAATGGGAGTACCGACATTTTACATCGTGATCGAAGCATGAGTCTCGGTATATATGCTGCCACAGTGTAATATATATCTCAGACAGGCTGATGTAGGTATGATTATACCGAAAAATTAATACGTAGTAATATATCAGAGTCATGATAGCCAAAGCTATAACTCTACAGCATGTATTAGTTTATCAAATGCCTGTTTAAGTTGGGTTATATAGAGATAAATTGAGGCTGGTAATACTCATTTTTTCACTTGTTCTTTTGTAAATTAATTTACTTTCTTTGTAAAGCGCCTTGAGCAGTGACTTTTGTTTACTGATTTGGCGCTATATAAGTCTCATTTATTATTATTATTATTATTATTATTATTATTATTATTATTATATACAGTACCAAAGAAACCCATACAGATATTATGCAGCAAGAATTGAGTGTGAAACATTAGTGGTTGATATAAGAGGTAAAGTAAGTAAGGCTGCAGTATAGTTATAATAGTGCTAATCATATTAAAAGTATAGGCTAGGTAGGCAAAGACTAGCAGAGGCTGGCAGGTGGCGATTATATGTCTGACAATCACAGTAGGGCCCAGACAGTATAACAATTCAGTACAAACGAGTTCCAACCAGCAGCTACAATGGGGCTTCGCTCGCTGGATGCAAGCATGTCCAGAAGTCCTAATTAGAAGGGTCTAAAACAATACTAAATTGGCACTTCACTTACATACGAAAACCTACACATCTCTTAAACTGATTCCCGTACATGTTCTGTACTGGCTTCAGTGTATTGGCATTATTAATGTACACTCATGCATATATGTTCAAAAATACCAGTCATTAATTATGCACGTTATATTGGTATAGTACATAATGACATTATGTTATAATGAACCTGCATAGGGTATTCCACTTGCAAAATTGCACATGGTTATGAGCAGCAGTCCATGTTATCTTATAAGTTTTTAAGTTTATGTTGTAAATCCTCCAATTTATGTCATGCCAGTAACCAACCAAGCCTATTATGAAAGAACATGTTTAGGCTACTGGAATTTAAGCTTACATACTACAATATTATATCTACATTTTTAAGACTGTAAATTTTCTGTAATACATTTCACAAAGTGACCCCCAGCTTGAATACCAGGGTTCTACACAAATGCTTTGAGTAATTTTTTTTTTTGCAAGCCTGACCTAAACAAGCTTAATATGATGCCAAATATCCTAGTTCATGTATCTGAATTTGCATATTTGTTTATGTCTCATTTCTTGAGGCTTCTGTTTTGCAAATATCAGCAAATAACCTAAAGTACAGTATGTGGGGTTCAAGTTTAATATGCTGGCATCACTCATTACAGAAAATACAGTTTTTAATCTCTGAATATCGTCTTCGTCGGAAGCTTACATTTACAGTAAGCAATAATAGAAAAGTACAGTAGGTTGTTTATTGTACAATATAGTATTCCTCTAAATGTCAGCTTGACATTTAAAGAGACCGTCTTCTTTCATTAAAGTACTTGTGTTGTTTGCTTGCAATATATATTTCAAAACTGTTATTTTAATGGATATAAACAAAGTTGTGCTGGGTAGGATTAAAAAAAAAAATTAAATGTAATAATTTACAATTTTAACTTTTTAAGAATTTTCACCACTTTTTAATAATTGCCTTAGTGCACAAATATCAAAGAATATTACCCAGGTTACAAAATCATCACATCATTAAGAATATAACATTGAATCAAATTGATGTCTGCTAGTTAAGGCATTTGGATAATTCTGTTCTGTTTGTAATATATATAGCGCCAGTCAATTTGTTAAATTTGAAAAGATTTCGATCTTTGCTTAAATTATATATATGCATTGAAACGAACTCTGTATAAAGAAACAGGTCACAAAAGAGTATAGCTTTATTAGTTCATTTCTCAATATTAATTAGTCTTGCGAATGATTTACCTCCAATTTTTAATTTCTCTCACACACCTTTTTCCTCCTCCAATATATCATTCACATCTTATGAAGAGCAAGATCAGGAATTTCCAACTTTTGACCTTTGACCTTTTGACCTTTTTTAAAACTTTTTGAGCATTCAACTGCAATGAACTTTGATAATTTTAGTATCGATGGAATATCAGGGAGTTAGTTATCTGGTATCGCATACTAAAATGCTACGCTAAATTCCTATACAATTGTGTGAGTAAAGATGTATATATATAACAATTTTTTTTGTACCCAACAATCACAGTATTTTTAATAAGAGACATAGTTCACAGCCTTCAAAACTACTCGTTTGAACACTAAATAATTCCCTGAATATCAAAAGATTAAATTAAAAATCATTGCAAGTGATTGTGTTGATTGTGAAGGAGAAAAAATTATTTGGGGATATTTCATTCTAAGGTACATTGGAACATATTGGTACGATATTTAGATTCTTCATTAATTCCTACAATCAAAAAAAATTATAGAAACAAAGTAAAACATCAGGAAAAAATAAATAAATTAAGCATACATGTGTAGTATAACTCAGTGATGTCATATTTAGACATGTGTGTGTGAAGGAACATTAAAAAACCGTGATATCTACCAACTTGAACAACAATTTTATTTACTTTAGCTGTGTGGGAAAGTTTTGTCCATGCCTGTTATAAATCTCTGTCACTATAGATCAGTAATGATTATTAGGTATAAATATTGTAATCAATATGTAATCAATATAATAAATAAAAAAAATATAAAAATATGTATAAATTTTAATAAATACTGTAATAAATGACAGTAACGATTAGTAGGTATAAATTGGCATGCGTCTCCTTTAACATACAGACGCTGATAGTAATGTTCAATACTGTACTTGTAACTAAACACTAAGATACTGATACATGGAGTTAAGCACTACTGTACACATAAAACAGAATATACCAGATATACACAGTACCTGTACTCTTAGCGTTTTATTTACTTCAGTCCCCTCATTTGTAGGTTTGCCATGCCTAGTAAATTTAATAAAGTTTGATGAATAATATTACTTTCACGGTTGAATGCTCAAGCGATATGAGCAGATCGTCCCGATGGCTTCAGCGAGATGGGAAAGAATTCATATCCATAAGTTGTCATTTTAGAAATTACAAAACTGTACATGGGTAACCCCTGGATCTGAGTGTTCTGAACTTAACCTGGGAATATATATTTGAACATGATGCATGGTTATGAGTTTTACTGAAAATAAAGAAAATGGAAATTTGTTATTAAATATTAAAGTCCTGCAAAATGTTATCAATAATTGGATTATAAGACCAGTAAATTTATCTGAGATAATTTGTACATACTATCAGTTAGTTGAGCAGGACTTCCCTCATTAAAGATGACAATAATAATAAAAAATATAAAAAAAATAAAAAAGTTACTTAATTGTGTACCAACATGGTCATATATATATATTGTTCTTGTTTGATAATGTAGAGAGTAAATGTTAATGTTTTAAAACAAAATTGGTTTTGGTTAATAGACATTCATTATTAGACATTCATTATTAAAGTCATCACCAGAGAATAATTTTGGGATCACTTTATTGCTTATATTCTGCTTATCTACTCTTCTTCAATCTTATCATCGTTCTAACAGCGAGATGTAATTGTCCATTTTTGGGGGCTAAATAAAGTTTATTTGTATTTGAATTTGAGTTTTCTAGTTTAGCCTGTCTTTACACAACCATCCGCTCTTAATGTTGTTTATTTCTATTATTCATTGTAATTGTTTGACTATATTCTCCTGAATACAGAGACAAAAATTTGTAAATTAGTGTACATGACAATTGCCGTCCAAAGTGATAAGTTAATGTCATTTTCACCAGATCTTGTTTCATTATTAAGGAGATAATAATAGTTGTATAAACATAGTTTTAAATCAGTGACAATTTTTGTTTTACATGGAGCTCATGCATAACTGCACAAGTTTTGTTGTTGTTATAAATTAACTTTGGATTCCACCAGTATCACTCTGCTATTAAATTGATCATCTCAGAAGGAAAAAGGTAAACAAATGGTGCAGGCAGCTGATAATTATGACTACACCATTGAATACTGACTGTATTCACACATATTCTGGCCTGAAGCTAATATGCAAAATAGCTTGAACCTTGTAGGTTTATTTTTCCTGTCATGAATAAGCAATTTAAGCAATGGTTATAATATCTGAGTATAGAAAGTATTGAACAGTACTTTTGATATTTTACAAACTTTAAATTGGCACTATAAAGTTTTTTGATACTTTATATATTATATATGAGCACTGCATGAACAGTGTGACATGTGCAAAACACACATTTAGCTAGAGCCCTTAAACCTTGAACTGGGTCCTGTAGTACAGTGCAGTTTAATAAAGTTCTATCATGTGTGAATTATATTGAATACTGGAAGCGTGTGAAGTTAAAATTGAGTTAGTATGCATGCAACGGCATACAGTGTGTGTAATCTGATTGATGTATGTTCACTGGTCCATGTATCATGAATATTTTCTACTTGTAGCCTACGTACACGTCGCTCATAATACATCTATAGTCAGTATGTGGCCTAATGAAGAGATTAATGCTGGGTGTTCGGTGGGCAGGGAATGCGGGGGGGGGGGGGGGGNGGTGGGCAGGGAATGCGGGGTGGGGGGGGGGTGGAGAAGGAGATCTAGGCATTGCAAAGCAATTTAGTCAAATCAATGATGCAAGTTTATATGCAGGACTATACGTGCAGATCAGTGTAAACTTATTCAACTGATGCAGCTCTGATGTTGAGGTAGTAAAGAGATCAGGGATTAGGAGATTAGGATAAGTTGATAAATATAATAATTAATATTTAATTTAAAAGTGCAGTCCTATTCGTGCAAGTGTAAAGTGTAGTCTGTACCATGCTGGAAAATGTATGCATTGTATTTAACTTCATATAAAATATATAGGCACGTGGAGACCAAACGGGAACTACAAAATTGTAACAGTCAAGTTAAGTACTGCCTCTCCTTATATAGGAAGGAGATTGATTCATGTATATGAAGGTCATAAATATTCATGCATATGAAGCTCATAAATATTCATGTATATGAAGCTCATAAATATTCATGAATACATGTGTTTTGTCATCTAATATATTTCTGCACATAATTGTTATTTATTAATAATGTGTAACCCATGTATCTTCTGCAATATATCGGCAGTCAAACAGCATTGATAATGTGACACCTTATCAGTCGTGCAGTATACCCTCCAAATTCCCCATACGACCGAAGAATGTGCAATTCTCATGGAATATTTATTACAAACCAAATCAATACAGTCGACTACAGCTAACACAGGATTTTGGCTGAGTGACAAAATTCTCTGTCTTCAAGTGAACCGTGGTCAAACCTTCGTCCAAAGCATGACACTAATGATGTAAACCCCTATACTGCAGCCCCTCTGGTTTCATATACGAAAATACATCCTTTCCCCCCCCCCCCCAAAAAAAAACATATGACTTCCTGGATTTACATGGCTAGCAACTCTTAATGGTTTTAATCTGAAGGACAATCAAAAATCAAGTCGGTGACCGCCTTGCTCTCTCTCTTATGCATGAGACTGGGAAATTTAATTTCCGGAGGGAATGTTATGAGGCTGATGACTGGAGTCGAGTGTGGACGTCTCAAGTGGATGTGTTATTAATATGGCAAAGTTGAAAGAATCTGGAACCATGCTGGATGAGTGATGGAAGGTCTCTTCATTTATTTATATATATATTTATTTATGTATGTATTTTTTGGAATTTATTTTTTTGGGGAGAGACTCTTTTTTTTCCTCTTTTTTTCTTGTTGAAGTTCTTCCTATTGTAAATAATATAAGCTTTATTTAAAGCAGCTTGCTGACTTTGGTCCACAATGTTATCAAGCCTTAACAAGCATCACACAAAATAAGGATATCTGATCAAAGTATTTGACAAAAATGGTAGATTTTTGCACCAAATGAAATTGTTATGAATCCATTTCATTTTCAACATCACGTTCGTTACTCAGTCACTTTTTTCATCCCCTCGATTAATTGTGTAATCAATGCAAATTGGAAAATAGCAAACTAAATTTGACCTCGTGAATGTTATATTTTGATGTGGATGCTAATTAAGGGAAAGTTATGTGAGGAGTGAGGACAATTTTTAACGTTGAATACCAACACTTGTTGTTTTCAAGAACAACTACAGAATTGGTATGATTATTTGTGTGTTTTTCATAACGCATTTTTGGTCACATTCTGCAATCTAGAAATTGATGCGAATGGGTGATTCATTTAATATACGATTCATGCAGCAAGCAAGAACATAGCAGATCTCAGCTTTAAGCTTCCTGTAAGGTGAAAGGTCTCCATGGAATCAGTGTCCATGAGGAACAATCTGTCAACAACATTGAATGAAAGAGAATAGTTGCTCTGTACACAAAGTAAATCTTAAAGACGTACGTCCGCCAATAAAGGAAGCTGTTAGGCAGTGCCACATGATGCTAAGCAGCCACATATGCATGTACAGTAGAAGAAGCGTAATGACTGACTAATTGTTACTAACGAGTCTTCATGTTAGGTCGCTTTAGTTTTAGTTCATTTTGCTTTTTTTTTTTAGAATTTTAGGCAGACCATTTCAGAGGGGAAAACCATGGAATTTATTCTGGAATGAAATTAAAACCCACCGTATGTTGGCTGGCCAGGGGTCCAACCCACGACCTCTCAGATGCTTAGGTTTATTATCATTCTCATCCCACATACCTTTTTCTACATAGGCTAGATCTTTCTGTTGTACAAAGAAAGTTACTCATGCATTTGCGATGTTTTTGTGCAATACGATGAGACTATAATTCTATGCAGATACAATGTTTGAACATGGAAATCTGTATATAATATATGTATATATTGTAATTGCTGGTTCATACTCCAAAAATATCATCGCTGGCGACAGAATTTAATAAATTAAACGAACCATATATATGGTAAAAAATCATCTTCATCGCAGCTGAGTGCTGAATTTTGTTCAATTTATCGCACGATTGGCGTGCCATGAAAATCTCTGTCATCCTGACCTGACTACAAAGACACAGTGCAAAGTATAGGGGGAAGAGGCAGCGAACAGTAGCAGTTAAATTTCCATTTTTTTTCTATATTTGTCTTTTAATTTTATTGTGATCATCAGGAATAGTTTACCTACAGGGGACTATCACTTTCTATGTGGACCTATGTATTGTGTGCATTCAGATAAGGTCCACTAGTATATTGTTCGTTTCTCATGAACCTGTGGGAAAAGTATAGCCAATTTCATAGTATAATATAATATAATAGTATAATATAATATAGCACAAGAATGCTATATAGTTTTATACATTATAAGCTGTTAGTGCTTTGCTGGGGTGTGAAGGGCGTTTGATATCATATTATCAGTAAAAGATAAAATTAAACTCAATTTCGCAAAAGCTACATTCAAGATATATAGAGCACCGGAGATCATGGTATTATTTTAGAAAAGAAAAATATGTAATAAACCAAAATCAATTTCATTAATTCTAAGAGATAAAGTTTATAGGTGGACCATTACATCTGCAGAAGATACTACTTTTAATCATGTTAATCTGTCTCTATATTTAAATCTCAAATAACTCTCCCTCTGTTTCTCTTAAACTTTTCTCTCTGCCATATACAGCGAAATGGAGCGGCCTGGTCACAAATCATAAGTTTTAAGACTTTTGTGAAGATAATCAAATAAAGTCTCGGTTCCTATAATTGAGTCTTGAGTAAAAACTGCCATTTCGCATGTTTCTAATCTTCAACTATTTATTAACTATCTTTGCTGCCATATATCTAAAGTTAAAGGAGCAGTGCATAATTTTGGTCGGTAATTTCCAGTAACTTCTGTCACATACAGTGCAGTAGTACAGCTGGGAGTGTCACCGTGGCATTCAAAGTTTGTATGTATGTACATATTAGATCCTCCTGCAAGCAGGAACTCGCGAAGAAGCCTCATTGGCTTATCAAAGCCGCAAGCTGACCGAAGTCAGTCTCTTACATTCATATTTAACGTCCATGATTATGAATTGTTTAATTGTCAACAACTCTGTAACTGGACGACATACATTAATCTGGGAGTGA
>JAIPMN010011997.1:0-12676 GCA_020650975.1 Apostichopus californicus
TTGGCCTAGAAGACTTGCCTGGAATTATTTATGGTCATCATTACACCTGGTGAAGGCTAAGTGGTAACATAAATAAGCTGCTTTAAATGAGGGTTCCTGTTCACCTATTCGCCGTGCTGTGTTACATCACACTCAGTGTGATCACCAACATCAATGCTTAACCACGTAGCCTAATTTGCTACCGGCTCAGTGATTTAACAGGCGACTCTGCTGCCTTGAATGGAGTGGAACATTTTGGCGCTTCGAACGAAACCTACAACTTTCGCGATTGGTTGAAATTTGACGAGAGTGGAAGGGTGGATGAGTGGGGCAGGGGTATGCGTCAGGAGATATGCATCCCTGGGACCTAGGGCAAACTAGGAGAAGGGAAACTATGGAAGTGTCCAGTCGGCTATAGCACAAAGGACTGTACTCTTGTTTCCATAACATACTCAGGAACAATGAACGTGCAGAATTGTGGACCAGTGCCATAGTTATCCCAGGAGTCCTCGGGAGTATCAGAGAGAGACTGCTTTCTTTCTATTTTCTGTGTTAGAAATTCTGCAAACTAATCTTGCAACCTAATCATTAATTTTATTGCAAACACTTCCTTCCATGGATCCTACAACCCACTTTAAATGCTACCAACATTGTGCTAGCGGCTGTTTTTTCTGGTGGTGCCCTTGATGGCTTCACAGTACTGATTGGGAAAGTGAATATGACTTTAAAGGCTCCCAATCATGAACAAGCGGCTGTTATTTCCCTATTATGCTGTCTTAGTTCGATCAATTTTTGTAAGTTGTTTTTGAGTACCAGACACAGTTGTAGTGATCTTTCAAACTTATTATAAGTGTTGAATTAGCAAGTACAAGGAAACGTGTTAAATATTTATTCTTTAAGATAAGTATTACATTGTCTGCCACCGGAATATCCATTCAATGTACGTTAGCTTGATATGAATAAAACATACGCAAACGACGTTAGAATCACTTCAAAGTGTTAACTTCTATTCAAATTGAGACATATAAGTCGAAACCTTTCATAAAAAACACCTTATCTTCAGAGAAGATGTACCTGGAGACCAACCTTCTTTGTAAGTGTTCCTCTGTATAAAAAGATTGCAGTTGTGAGTAGTCTTAAATATTCATGACAATGGTAACTTCAGCCCGACTGTTATATATAAAGTAGCATAGGTTAGGCATTTGATATTATTGTCAAGTATTGACATTTACTTTGAAAACTAATAGAACTTCTCAGAAGGTCTAATGATCTAGCGTAATATCGATATCAACCGCAACATTTGTTAGGATATTTGACATTATGTTAACATTGCTTATAAAATAACCGATACTACTTTTTCACTTTTACTCGAATCACATGTACCCTTATCACTTTAACCGTATAGCCTTTCCAATTGTTGACATGCTGATCCAGAACCTGTAACTCAAATTACGTTTCTAAGGATTGATTTCATGTCATTGATGTTGGAATGACTTTTTAGGTATAAACTGGAAACCGTTCAGTTTTGTTACTCCTGTCAAGAATGAATAAAGAACATGTACATAAAACAGTCAGAGGGGAATCTCAAAATAACGTGACAATTCAAGTTTTCTCCTCTCCTTAAATTCACTCTAAACTTAATGTTGGAAAATGAAAACGAAAATGCGAACAAGACGATAAAATGGGAAACAAAATGACTACACTTGGCAGGAATTAAGCTGCGAAAAAAGTTGAGCAGAGACGTAATCACGTATTTTTCTAGGAGGCTACAGCTCCCACTTTAGAATCAAGTGGGGCTCAGCCCTACTCTCAGCTCAGCCATACTCTCATATACAGACACAAATATTACCAAAACAATTACCAATGTACGGTATAACCTAACCAATTGAGCATTCCTCAACATTATTTCAAAGTGGCACAATTAGTACTATTTTGATAATTAAGCATCCTCCATGATATCATAATATGGAGGGGAACCACCTCCGACATAACTTATTGGCCTTTTATAACAAAACGTTGTTGCGTCACTGCAATTCTAAGCTCTGGTACTTTTGCGCGAAAGCAGTAAAGTAAAAAGAAAAAGAATAAAATTCGAAAGAATGATAAACAATATTGCACCAGCTAAATAATGGGGTCGATAATATATTTTGTTTATTGAAAACTGTGATTCTTAGGTCTGTCTAATATTAGATTATAATATTACGTAAATTAAACAAAAGGGTGCATCCAGGAAGAAATGTTAGCAGCATATAAAGTAATTTTCGAAATAAAAAGAATATCAACTATGGCGGTATTTGAAACAACTGGTAAGAATGTACGGGGTATATAATTACTAGAGCCATTAGCAATTTCATTATCTTACTTAGATGCCTTCAAATTATATCAGTCATTACATTACAATAATAACGTATGTTTTTCTTAAAAGCATTATTCTTAGCCTCTGTGTGCATTTAGACGAAATGTTTCTGCTTAGTGTATGTACATGCCAAAATATTCGTAGAATGTATAGCGCAATTTTTAATGTTATCATTTCCTTATAAACAATTGATTTTATCTAAGGTGTAAGATACTACATATTTCACACTTTTATTACAACATTAACTGTTAACAATTCAAGACTTCAAATCATCAAATAACTTTGAACTAGGTAGATTGAACCTAACATTATATATTTTGGAAGTGATTCTGATTGAACGATAAACAATGATATCTTCCGTCATGAATATTTTTGAATTTGCAGTACATAGTACCAATGCTTCATTTCTGTTCATTGCTGTTCTCTTCAAGACAAACTAATTTTATACAACAATGATCATAAAGAATTAGAAATACCTAGACATCTTGCAGAAATATGTGTAAGAAAATCGCTTCTTTTTGGCGGAAACAGTCTGACACTTATTACGAGTATCGAAAATGTATCTCATTATCATGACGTCACTCCTCTTGAAATGATTCCCTACTTCAATTGTGATAATTGAGTAATAGTCGTAGAATCCCTTAATCGTTGTCGGTTACCATATTAATCTTAAAATTTGACAAAGCAAAAAGAATGTAAATTTGGCGTGTTGTTGTTGATGGACTTTGGATTTGTTCAAAAGGGAATCTTTAAAAACATTCTTTACGGTGTATACACTAAATATAACTTCAATTTAACACCAGGAACTTCGATATAAGTCTTTACTGCATTTTGTCTGGTGCACAGGAAATCGAAGCGAACTATATTTCAGTGCAAGAAACGTAAAAGTGTGTTCTCTTCATAAAGTACTGAGAAGCATAAGGGAACTTGTTCTATTAGTTTCCGCATTCTGCTTTACGGTTTAATAGTAAAGAAAGTTTAACATCTTCCCTCATTGGTAGTATTCTTATGACTAAGCTTAACTATATCATCTGAATATTCAATTCACATATTACGTAATCATTTCAATTAATATAAGGTCAAATGCAAATAGGGAAAAATAGGTGATGCTTATCAAATTTAAAAGTGTAATAATAAAAAATTTGGTTCGTACTGTATTGTAGATTATTTCTCTCCAAATCATCCCTAGTCATGAAGAGAGTTCACAGATAATTAAATCTCTAAAAGAAGAGCATAATATTAGAGGTTGTTAGTTAAGGAATGTCCGTTAATTTAATGTCTAGCATATTTGGGGATGATACTGGGTAACTTACCAACAAAGTATTTATAGGACCTATATTAGCAGTAGTGCAGTATTAGCTACCTCTATATCGGTTAACATTATAGCCACTACAAGGAAACATCACATTAATTTATAAAGAATCAATACATGGTATCATCTATCCAATCTAGATAGTGATGCGCTCGTGTGTAGACTCCAGTATCAGTATGTGTTATCATCTATCCAGTCTAGATAGTTATGCACTCGTGTGTAGACTCCAGGGTAATTTGGTTCAGCACAACCATATCCCCAGCTTGTGATACCGATGACTTCAAAGAAACCGTTGTTATCTACCACAACAGGGCCACCACTGTCACCCTGTGGATATTGGGAAACGACAATCGACAGTATATATTCAAGTCTTTTTTATGATAATGACGGTGATGATGATAATGATGATGATGATACTAATGATGATGATAATAATAATAATGATGACAATGACAATGATGATATTATTTATAAATGAAAAGAAAGAAAGAAAGAAAAAGAACAGAAAAGCATCTTTAGAGTTTTGTATATTATTTAATATTGTATATATCTTAAACTAGGATAACAATGCTTAGAGAAGCTGAATGGTACAATTGGAAAACAATTAGTCAACAGTCAGGATAACTCTGTCACGGAAGAATCTCCATAAAACACATTTATTGGAAGTACTGCTAAGACTTCTTAATAACATCAGTATAATCAAATTGTAGATGATATTAGCAACAGAAAATTGTACATGTTAGACCGACCCATCTATATTAGCTTCATAAATATCGGTGCCCTCCAAAATGTGTGAAATTAAATATCATTAAATTTATACTATAATCTCACCTGACAGGAATCTTTGCCACCTTCTGGTAATCCTGCGCAGAACATACAACATTCTATGATAAAACCACCATACCAATCAGGTTGATTACAAGTAGCCGTACTGATGATTGGCACACTGATCTCCTGTAATGTTTCATCTTTAGGAAGTACTGCAATAAAGTAGTTTGAATGTACTTAATTATCGTAAAAAATATCGACGTTACCTCGAACGTAAAAATAAGAAGAGTCTGCAGAGGTGTAAAAAAGTAAGCAATAATTTAAAAATGTATACGGCAGCCATTTTTTCAATTATCTGGCGTTCGTTTAATAAACAGTTATCCAAAGAAGTTCAAAATCTCTGTCCCACCATAGAAAATTTGGCTTTATTTAGATTACATATAACAAACAAAGAAAAACTCTTACGGAATGCTTTCCTTTGGCTACCATGACCGTTTTGTGATATTTTAGAGATAGTCAACGACTTAGCTGTGCCACTTTTAACACTTAGAGTTTTGCAATACCGGAAAAGTTTTAAACCTGCAAATTAGTCTGGCGCTGTACTGTCACGTGGGCACTTAATAACATGAATTTTTTTTTATGTATTCATTAATTAATTATTTTTGTATTAACTGGGGCGATCTAACATTGTCTGAATGATGTAAATTCGTCGCTGAATCTTTGTCTGGGGTAACAGTTTTCTTATGTAATCCTATGAAAGATAGATGAAATAAACCAATACAAATATGTTGACATATGTTGATATATTCATACATGTACACAACTTATGTGAATGATGTTAGGATAATATGGGATTTCGCTGCGTCGTAATTTCCAAATGACAGAGAAGTGTCTAAGGACTCCTTCAATTCAGTCAACAAGCGGGTTTGTCAATATTTAAATCAAATACTTCTACAAAGTTATGGCAGAGACTAGAACATTCATTTGAAAAGAGCTGTGGTATATTTCGGTTGTTAGAGGATTTTATGAGACGACATTGTGTATATGTGACACTAAATAGGGATGAACATTGACAGAATATTAGATGGCTGAAATGTTTATGAGGTTTTTTAGTATTTAATCTAGTTTTATTTCAAATATTTTTTAGTAATTATTGGATGATGACACCATGACGATTCGCCTATTCTACTTCCATCATTTTGATAATACCTTCTTGATCTCCCCATCCTGTTATCCAAACTGTCGTTCCAGCCGCCCAGTCTTGGGATGGCAGACACGCAGGTTGTATGTAATCGTTGAAATGAACATCAGCCGATAGTCTCAACAAAGCGATATCATTGTTAAAACTGCTGCTGTCATAGATAGGATGAACTATGATATCCGATAGGCCAAAACTTTCTTGAGTATAATCAAAGGTGTCCAGTCGATGATTACCGAGGATAATGTTGTAATCTGCTGCATCTTGGGAAGAGCCACTGGATCACAAACAAGTGAAATAAAATAAACAATAACATTTTGATTGATTCGGAAATATTTCAATTAATCAATTCGTTACCAAATTCAATCAACCAGTCAATCAATCAGTCGATCAACCAATCAATCAACCAATTCATCAATCAATCACTCACTTACTCAACCAATCAATCAATCGATCAATCAATCAAACAATCCATCAATCAATCACTCACTCACTCACTCACTCAACCAATCAATCAATCAATCAATCAATCAATCAATAGAACCAACAATCCATCAATCAATCATTCACTCACTCAACCAATCAATCAATCAATCAACCAACCAATCCATTAATCAATCACTCACTTACTCAACCAATCAATCAATCAATCAAAGAAACAAAGAAACAAACAAGGAATCAATCAATCAAGCATCAATGAGATGAGAACGTAAAAATAATGACAGCGATAACAACAGTACTGACATTAAATAATATGAAATTAAAAGTATTAAATCACGAAGAGTAGGTCAAACAGTAAGTTGTCAGGAAAAAAGGTCACCATTGCCTAAATGTTTAAATATAACCTGTCAATAACTTTGTTAAATTGAAGGTCCTTTTTTTGTTCTTCATGGTCACAAGTGTTATGAGGTTTGTGCATTCTATTCAAGGAATGCATATCTGTCGTACGTAGTTTAATTGTGTACCTTAGAAATGTGTTAATACAATTAAAGTGTTACGTAATCGCTACGCCGTGCTAGCTCCACTTTGGCAGTAGCTTTAATTGAATTTGGTTAGTTCTATTCACTCCACCCAACAAGAAGGGTGTCTTCTCGTTACTACATCTTTTCATTATCGCTTCTCGGCCTTTTGGTTAAGATCACGTGTAGTATCTGTTGCCTTTCGAGGGAATCGTGATACACACCTGATGATGATCACACAGTCACAGTGCAAGGGGACTGGGGTTGAGAGCGGATCAGTCGTTCGGTTGTTTGGTTTTTCGTGCCCAGGTTCTTTCCTGGGTGACTTTTCTTAAAAAGTTCATCTTTTCATTATCTGTCAACGCCGTTCTACTTTGCCAAATGTTACATTGCCGAATTTTACATTGCCGTTCTGTTCTGCCCGTGCCTGCTTTCACGTGCTTTTTACTGTATCATACGCAATGAATACAACTATGTTGAATTATCTATCTCTCGCTTGTTGAACTTACTTTCCGTCAATCCATTTACCTGGAGGATATTCTCGTTCATTTGGATGTTTTAGATTTGGACTATGTTGTGTATAAATTTTACTTGTATCCTTTTCATAACTTTTCACGAGGAACTTTTCTACAAAATATATATATTGGTCAATTTCAAAACCACGCTCTTCCGAAAAACTGACTAACCAACTCTACAGAATAACTTTCGCCAACCTACCAGGAACCACGCCCTGCTTTTAGCGACTTCACTCTCTAGCAAGTCATTGAAATTAATTTGTTATATGTGTTAATGTAATCTATGTTTTAATTATAATTCAACAGAACAAATTCTCGTTTCTCGTCTCTTGTTTTATGTTCGGGACTGTTGGTTACTCTCGAGTAGTTGAATCCCTCTTATAGATAGCTAGCAGTCACGTAACATAATTGGGACCTTATCTGGGAACAAATTGTGTTCCAAAATTCTAAAATAATCCTTTGCTTCATTTTCACGGACGAACAGTTACAGATTGTTATTGTCACCATACCTTTCGAAGTGACCAAGTTCATGGCGCTTCCTTCCATTACGGAACTTAATTTACTGAAAAAGTCTGAAATTGTCCAAATTGCAACGTAAAATCATATTAAATTTAAACCAATATGAGAAAGAATGAAAGTAAGAAAGTGGTTGCCGAACATTTAGTTGATGAGAACGTCATAGACGAGGCAGCTCTTGTTGATCTTTTGTATGCTAGTCTCAAATAGCGGGGAAATGAGAAAGTTCGAACTTAAAGCGAAAAGAGAGTTTAAGCTTAAGGAATGGAAATTAAACTTAAATAATTGGAATTAAAAGGTTGCGGTGAATCTTCTCACAATTTAAAGTGGCCAAAGGACAAGTGGGCATTTCTTCTTCAAAATTCGTTTGTTGGCAAGGCACAAGAAGGTTATGCTGCGTAGTCAGTTGCAGACAACTGCAACTACGATATCGTAAAGAAAGTAATTCTGAATGTCTATGAGTAAGTACCTTAGGCCTACATGCAGATATTTCGAGACCGTCGAAAACAAGAAAATGAGGCTCATGTTGAATTTGCCCGAAAGCTTTTTTAACCGGTGTATTTTTGGTAGAAGAGTTAACAAAATGTGTTAGTAATGATATTAAAATTCACATTGACGTACATCAATGTGTTGACTTGTCGAAGGCTTCTACAATGGCCGACGACTATTATCTCACACACACGTTCAATAGGAATAGATAACAATTCAAAGGATCTTCAAATGTCAGTATTACTGATTCTGTTCGTCAATCATCTGGTACTGGAAATAAACCAACTCTAGATTCAAGTCGCTATAAACTCGACCATGTCAATTTCAGTAGGGTCGATCTTAATTCACCTACGTGTGGCTATTGTCGCAAGACTGGTCACCTAATTAGCAATTGTTTTAAATTGGCAAACAAAATGGCACGAGATAGAGAAACAGAAATCTCTTCCAGTGCATTGATAAGTCTGCAAACACCTACCCTGACTACATTGAAAGTATTAAAACCTGAAACTGACGAAACTAAAAAGGCGTATTTACCTTTTGTTTCAGATGGTTTGTATCTCTTGTGGGATCACATTCAACCCCTGTTGACGTTAAAGTTTCTCGTGATACTGGAGCAGATCAGTCCTTACTTTTGGGAGGCATTCTGCCATTTTCTGAGCAAACGTCAGCCAATTCAAATGTTTTAATAAAGGGTGTAGGATGTACATTTATTCCAGTACCCCTTCATAAGATTTATATGGAATCCAATATAGTGTCAGTAGTGGTAACAGTGGTGTTAAACCTTAACTTTATGTAAAGGGGTGTGTCGTTCTTTAGGTAATGACGTTGCAGGTGATAAAGTAGTAGCCAATCTAATTGTTCTTGACAAGCCGAAAGCTTCTGATAGCACATGGCAGTTACAAAAAGAAATTCCAAATATCTTCCCTGCAGGTGCCGTGACTCGAGCTTTGTCCACAAAGTTTCTAAAAATTATCATGCTTGTCTCGCTAAAGAGACTTTACTCTAAAGTAAGGAGTCTTTCAAGAAACTACAAAACAAAAGAGGGTTTCCGAGGAATTATTTGGTTTACTAAAAACCTTTATGGGTTTCCTTGATGATGATCTTGTCTGGTCTCTTGTCTGGTCCTTTAATTCTGACACCAGAAGGTGGGGATCAAGCTCAGCTGAAGTATGTTCCTACTAAAGAGTCCACGATTGGGTTAGCACGTCATTTTGACTTATTGTCTAATTCTCTCTCAAAAGTACCGCAATTCAAATAGCAGGGGAAAGACCCCGAAGTCTCGTCGCTAATTAAGAGCGTATAACTGAGAAAGAAGCAGTAAATGTCCCGGTTTGTTTTTACTTAAAAGAGGGGATCTTAAGGAAAAAATGGAGACCTCTTGATGTGTCCGCTTGCGACGAATGGAGGTTCTACCATCAAGTGGTTGTTCCTAAAGTTTATAGGAGTGATATTCTTATTCTCACGCATGAGACTCCTTTTTCTGGCCATTTGGGTGTCAATAAGATATACCAGCGTATTTTGAATCACTTTTTTCTGGCCAAAACTTAGAAAAGAGGTTGCTGTTTTCTGTAAAACATGTTATACATGTCAAATGGTAGGGAAGCCGAATAAAACAAATTCCAATGGCACCACTGAAACCAATATCAGCCTTTTCTGAGCCTTTTAGTAGAGTAATTATCGATTGCGTTGGTCCTTTACCAAAGAATAAATCTGGGTATCAGTATTTGTTGACAATTGTGCACTTCTACCCGGTTTTCTAAAGCTATCCTTCTCAGGAATATTAAGACCAGGACTATTTGCAAATCTTTGGTTTTTTGGTTTACCAAAAATAGTTCAATCTGATCAAGGTTCAAATTTTACTTCAAAAGTGTTCCAACAAGCTTTGTATCAAGTAAATATTGAACAAGTCATATCTAGTGCCTATCACCCAGCGAGTCAATGGGCTTTAAGGAGATTTCATCAAACTTTAAAGAATATTATTAGAACATATTGCTACGAAAGTGGAAAAGATTGGGACGAAGGTATGCATTTTTTTTATGTTTGCTGCTCGAGAGTCAGTACAGGAGTATCTTGGATATAGTCCATTTGATCTCATCTTTGGTTACACAGTTCGAGGCCCACTAAAGTCATTGAAAGAGAAGTGGTTGCATGAGTTGGAGGAAATAAATATTCTTGATTGTGTCAAAAGTCAAATACCGACTTCAGAGAGCCTGCGAGACTGCTCAAAGGAATTTACAAAAGTCTCAAAACAAAGTGAAAGTCTGGAACGATAAACATGCATTAGATAGAAAGTTTTCTCCGGGTGACAGAGTATTGGTACTTTTGCCAATCCCGAAAGGACCACTACAAGCTAGATATTTTGGCCCTTATGTCATTCAAACGAAGGTCAGTGAAACTAACTACATTATTCTGACTCCAGATGGACGAAAGAAGGAAAATGCTGAATCACCAACAATAACAATATGACTTATCATACTCGCCCTTGTTGGACTATCAGAAAATAAATGTGAATAACCTTTAATCAATGAAATTATTTGCTCTTGTTCAACCCTTGGCAAATGACTTAACTTCTTAGCAAGATTTGATAAAACATCAGAATTCTGCAATTTGGTACACATCTTTGGTACAATATCTTTTACATCATTCCCATCAGAAGTAGCAGTAAGCAATGCTACCTTAACTTTCACATTGTAATTAGAACCTCTACCATAGTACTCTTTGAGTATGTTAACATGATACAACCTTTTCTTCTTTGAATTCCTCTTATATTTAGCTAGCAGTCACGTAACAATAGTATTGTTAACAGTATTTCTGTTTTCTACTGGACTAACATTATGCTATTTTTCTACTGAATTGCGTGTTATATTTTTTCTAAGCTAATATGAGAAATAAATTTGAATTGAACTAAATTGTAGACTTAAGTCAAACTGTTGAAGCATCAATCTTCCAAAATAGTTGCAAAGACACAGTTCATGTTACTCTGCCCAAATGTGCTACTTTGGATTATTTTGTTTTGTTCTTACATCATATCTTCTCACACAACACCACAGCTAGTTGTATTACATCCGTAGTGGCAGAAACCGACAATAGCAGTGGTCTCAACAAATGCCACAACTCATTCACATTTTACCATAAAAATCCCATATTTCCATATTTTGCAGAAAGTGCTAATTCCTGTACAAAGCGTACTGCAAATTACATATAATAAGTTGGACAAGGAAGAACATAAAAGAAACAATTGTCTCCTGAAAGACTGAAGGACGGATGTGTCGAGATCGGAATGTCCAATCTTGTCATAAGATTGGCTATGTGCGAAATTCAATGTGAATTTTCAGATATCATGATGTTTATACACGACTGTTATTAATGGTAAATGGTGTGTAAATTAAAGTAGAAACTTCAATTGTTCATCGCCCGCTCTGCCATTGAAAGAAAATGACATATAATGCAAAATATTTGTTTGAATTATTCAAGGGCTGGTCTATGAAACTATTAACTAACTAAAATAGTTGTATCATATTAAAGGCTCATTGCTTCACTTACAAACAGTGTGCTGCGCTTAGCACCCATCGTTTATTCAGAAGAGTTCCACCGCATGAATGCCATCCCAAGTCATACGAAGGGATAAGAAACCGAATGCTAACTTGCCATGGCCATGCACCAGGTTGAGCCGAAATACCACCAACGATACGGGACAAAAACAGCGGTCTTACACCACATCCTGTGTGCCACAAAAAAAACATGCCCGTGTGTGAATGGCCTAATGAAATTCGAAGTAAATAAATGTTTTAAGATAATCGGAAAGTATAAACAATCTGTCAGCTGTCACCACGATTGGTACCCGAGTCTTTCGCAATAGTAACGAAAGCCATAATCTGCTGCGCTTGTGATACCATGCGAACCTCATGTTATATCAATTGTACGCTTCCGAACGGCTTTTAAACAATTACCCAACCCACATAACGGTTTTTCGCGCTTTGGATGAAAAAGTATTTTGTTTATCAAATGACGCTTAGTTCTAGATTATTATATCAAGTACATTCAATTTTCTAAGATATATTGATTGCTGTACAATATTACAGTATTATCCTATTAAGAACATGCAACACACAAACAAGATCATTTTGAAATTGACAATGTTTCAAATAACCTTGACAAATGATGCCTTAATCACCTGCATTCATGAGGTATTTGTTAATATAAATTTAGCAAAATCAATAGGACCATGTGTTTTACTTCAATGAGGGTATGCTTTCAAGAAGATTGTAGCTGGACAGTCACTTTCATCGTCATAATCTGTGCAATCTTGTAGTCCATCACATAATTAATGCGGGTAGGGCAACAAATATAAACAGAATTTTAAGACCTTGGGACATCTTGGTTTTCTTATACATTTTTACTTGAAGCGCTGAATTAAATTCACTATCTTACGTTATTTTCCGTTAAATAACTCAAGCAGACGAGAAACAATTCATTTTACACATAATACACATAATGATAAACCGCATCAGATATTATAATTACATTATTAATAACATAAAATAATATTCATACTGAGAAATACAATCTCATAAGATATAATGT
>JAIPMN010012000.1:2548-20594 GCA_020650975.1 Apostichopus californicus
GGGGGGGGCTTTTTAATTTTTTTTATGACTTTTATATGAGAAATTTTCATCTGTTTACTATTGGCTAAATCCTGCAGAGTTTGTCCATTCACAAACTTGTCAATTCATTTGTTCAAATTTACACATTTCTAACATTTGAGATATGATCACAGATTCCATGTAGAAAGCTTCTAATAAAAAAAAAAAAAAATGTCAGAAACACACATAGAAAACAAATGGGCAAAAAAAGAATTAACTTTATAGTACACTTTGCAATATGATATTAAACCTGTATATATAATGTAACGTAACTACTCAATCAATTCATCCAGATAGCAATTATCCAGCATCTAACTATCTGTTGCATGTTTGTTCTAGATTTCATTGCCAAATGGAGTTCCATATTATAACAGAGCTAGTGCTGTCCTCCAAATTAAGTCTTTGAAACAAGCATATTATAAAAGTTAATAGCTCATTTATAAAGCAATCACATGTCACTTTATATTGACAAGGATGACAGACATGGAGCCTAACAATATGACACCTGAGAGAGAGGAATATTAATGTCACAGCCACACCATGCGGTAATTAACCTCTGCATGATTAGATGTGTGGATTTGATTCACTTCGGTGATTGATTTAGCATGTGATACGTACAGTACTGTGAACGCCGAGGGATTAAATCGTCGACAGATGATCTTGTAAACTTTGAGATGAAAACCAGTGTGATTATTATGGGACAAATTGTTGATACTTTGCATCATTTATCAGCAATGATTGAAATCACATATTACAAGTTAAAAAATATTATAGCCATTATCAATCAATTCTGATATTTATTGTTTGGTGGTAGTGGAAGGGTGTGGAAAAAGTGTTGTGTGGGACAAGAGCAAAAGGGTAGGAGAAGCGAAAGGACAAACTTTCTATATTTAAATAATGTCCCTTTTATCGCAAGCTAAGATAACTTATGCCTTGCTTCGCCAGAGCATGTGCAATTAAGTTCAAGCAAAGTAACATGTTAATGTGGCAAATGTAGGTTGATATTCTAAGACAATAGGTCTGAGGGATTTGATTAATTTTGAGGATGCTTCGCAGGACTTTGCATCCTGTTTTTGTGTTTATCTATCTGTCTCATCCTTCCTTTGCTTTCTGGGGTGAGGGGATAAGGGATGTAGGGATTTATTGTAGGTGTGAGGTGTGTGGGGGGGGGGGGGAGTCAGTTGGGAACTTGGCTATTACTTGGAGTTATCATAAACACTTCAATGTTATAAACAAATAACACTTTTGCAGAGTCTTTATAGTTGGAAGAATCTTAAAAGGTGACTTTTAGGTAGAATTTTGCATCTCCAAATATATTTCAGGTTCTAAGATGATAGAGGATCAGTGATGTTTCTATCTAGCTATTCTAGTTTACAAGACATGCAGCTTTAATATTATAAATCTGTGAAAATGCTTTTTATACTTTTCTGTAATGATGTCAATTCTTAAGGGTAGATAAAAAGTTAATTTTAATGTTTTAAATTCTTATACATGTACCAAAACATGTAAATATATATTTTAGCTACATATGAACAATAGGGCACACCTTGGATAAGGGTCGTCACCATCTTCCTTGACAAATGTGGTAAAATGCATTCATTGTAAACATATTATTTGAGGCCATAAAATGTCTCATATTTTCCCATTGAGGCTTTGTGTTATATATTCGAGGATTCAGTGGTCTGTGTGTTAGACTAAGCCAGACCAGCCGCTTTAATTGATGAGCCTCAGATATTTAGTATGGTCATGTCTCAAAAATTCAATGTGGGAAAGAGAAACAACCTGAGCTGATGGCAGTTTCTCTACTGCTGTTTTTATATCATAAGTACAGTAGGTGGCTGCAGCCTACTGCAGCCATGCTGCATAGTGCATACTAGTGTTATTCTGTGTAGTTACACACCATGGGCACTGCAGTTTCAAGGAATATAATAATCTGTTGTTTGACTTTGGATATTGATTCAGCCTTGCTACAGGGAAATTTTACATAGTTGCTGCAACTTTCCTATCTGTTTCAGTACTTAACTTATATATATGTAATTATAGCATGGCTATGTAGGTTTACATAGTTACTGCACCTTTCCTATCTGACTATATGTAGGTTGATCACCTCATTTCCTATTCATTTAACTATTGTAAATTGTTATTAATTTGATACAGTCGTTTTCTTTTTGTCTCTAACATTTTCCCATATTATTGGGTCAAATTTAATATAATATGGAAAAGTACAGCCATGTTACATTTTTTTCCCATTCTTTTTTTTTCTCTCTGCTAGGAATGAGCTGTAACCATGGTTAGAAATAAAAATTAACGGTCTTGCAGTTTGTCAGGCTGCCTGATGAAGCTGTATCTTCTGTCATCTTTGAAGATAGTTAAATTCACAGATTTCAAGGATAAACACTGACTGCTGTTGTTGAGCACATTTAAATTTAGAAATAAATATGCCTTTTTTCAACTTGTTTTTTTAATTCATTTGGGGATACCTGTTTTTTTTTCCTTCTTTCTAAATTTATATGCCATGCATGGTGTAAACATATATTTCAGACAAGTGCGAAATTGCAACACGGTTCTCCAATCACTTTTATACATAAAATATGGACTTTTCTTGCCTTTAGGCCATCAGAGTTGCCTCCAAGTTGATTATTTCAACAGATATATCTTCTCACAAGTCGTCCACAGAGTAAACCGACGTACGTGATCCCAGGTGTGAGAGTCGTTAAATAGTGCATATTAAAAAATACTCGACTAAATTTTCTCGGGATGGTTGTCTATTTTTTTTCTTCTTCTTTTTTCTTCTCTACGCTGTTTCCTCCATCGCATCAATCTAACAAGATCATCAGGTTTTAACCGAGAAAAGTCTTCGTTGTCTAAATTACAAATTGGCGGTGACCTTGTCCCAGGCGTAGCGCGCTAAATGGCCCTTCGCCTGTCAGTGATGGTGTCGCATAATGTCTTTCACTCATTTCACAAAAAAACCTGTTTCTGTTATCTTTTGTTTTTCGGTTTTTATCTGGAAGGCAACTAGATTATTTACAACAAATCAGGATAAGGGAACGTTAGGGGTAACTTTGTGTATTAATTGCTACGATATGCCCTCTAGGGTGTCGGTTGAGTGTTGGTGAATTTTTGTTCTAATTTTAACCAGTTGTAATACTCTATAAACTATTTACAAATGGTCAAATGGTTGTAGGCAAATTCAGTCAAGCTGATGAAATTTTGCGATCTGAGAGAATTTATTGTGGAGAATTTATTCAAGTCTGTATTGGTCGGGAGAATATCTCTCTGTTAAAAGAAGAAAAAGGAAATAAAAACAGATAAAAAAATTGGGGGCAAAAGTTGAAGTTTTTTACAAGAGATCAAATGGGTATTTCAAGAGGAAAACTTTAGCATGCCCTAAATAAAGTTTTAGTTGTATCTAATAATTTCTATTGTGACAAATAAAATATCCTTTCTGTTTGTTTTTGCAAAATGTCTCAGAAGCTTTTATTGCTCAAAGATTTATCCATTTTAGCATTCATTTGTCATAAATTTGCAACCCACTTGCAAATTACTAAATTTCCATAGCGATACAATTTATCTGCCTAATACTAGCTTAGCTTGACTGCCAAGAATTGAAAAAAAAAAATGACAATTTAAAAAAAATTCTAATTCTTGAATTTCTTTTTCTATTTATGTGGTTAATATGCGTATGAGAAATTGGCTCAGAGGGTTCTAACATTTCTAGATAGGAATGGGATTAGTTAAAGTGAACACCGTAGAGTATTGTTCATTTGTAGAAGCTGTAGTTGGGGGGGGGGAGCAGGGGAGGGGGGAACATAGTTAAATGGTGTTTCATTACAGCATGATCACCTTTTTCTGTTTTCGATAAATATGAGTTAGTGTAAAGAGTTAGGATAAAGGTGATTTACAAATGATTTAAATTGCATGAATTTTGAAGATCAGTTGTTCAACCAAGGAAGACTTGTTCTGCCAAGTGCAGTATGTGGTGAGAGGGTATACAAAGGTATATTTCACCAGATGTAATACCTAGTCCTACCACAAGCTAAAATGTCTTTGTGTGTGGGATATATCTTACTTGGTAATTCTTAACAAAGAAGCCGTCATCTCAAGAAGATGAGCAATATTAATGCTACAGTGTCTTCATAGTGGTACGGTATATATTCAGATTGGATATGAGGAAACTGCATATTCCATGAAACGTGGGAACTAGGAAAATGAATCGTTCATGTACAAGTCATTTGTTTTGGGTGGGGAGGGGTGGGGGAATATATATTCATTGAAATAACTAATTCCAAGCAGTTGGATTAGTTACGATAGCACATATTGGAGCAGTTGCTAATAGAATGATTTATTGGTCAAATATGGTACAAAATTTAATAGTTGGTTCCCTTTTGAAATTTGAAAATGCCTAACAAAGGAGGGAAAGAAATAGCAAATTTTACACATTGGTGGAAATGGTAAGAAATTAAAGAAATATGTAAAATGTGATCATCCACCTCTCTCCCCCCACACCCCTCCCACATAAAAAGAAGGAAAACAGTGAAAGAAAAGTGAAACACACATTCACACACGAGACAGAAAGGTTGAAAAAGAGAACATTAAGTAGAAAAAATGGAGAGATGTAAAGATGGGAGAGTGAATAATAAACAGAAACAGTAAATTTTTAAAGTGAAATGAAAATAAAGTGGGAAATGATATCAAAGAGTATGCAGATAAGGATTAAAAATCTCAAAAGAGTATATAATAGTTAAATAAATGAATAAATATTTTGTGGAGATTTCAACTCCTGGTATTCTTTACATAAATGAACACCGTTAACCTTTGTTGACCTCTTAGATTTACAACTAAGACCACCTCCCCCCTCCCCCCCCATGTGCTGTTTTCGCTCCCCCATGTTGTTTTTTTTGTGGATCGGTATTAAAGTGAGCGAGCAAATTTTTGTTTGGATATTACATTTCCAAATAATTTTTTTTCCCTTTTCTTTCCTTTGACTGGTTCTTTGATACAACTGATTGGTGTCAATCTCCGTCCAGTCATTGAACTCCACTGTTTGTCTTTTTTTCCCCCTCTTCTTTCCCCGAAGGATAAGCCCACTGCCCATCCAGTTAACAAGATTTTAATTTTTGAAAGATTCCCAATCCATTTATAAATTACACATAGAAAGGCAATAGGGAACTGGTATGATTATCAGTATTTGCGTTTTCCTCCTTTATTGAAAATTTTTCTTTTTTTCACGTATTGGACAACTGGCAATTAATTCAGTTAAGAGTTCATGAAGGGATTTTCAAGAGGATGAGATGGTAAATTACTCATCCAGAAATCGTGATAGCCCGCAGGGTTTCTCTCTCCCTCCAGGGTGCACGGAGAGAAGACTATATTATCCTTTTAGAGGAGACTGAGTCTTGTCTTGTCTGCTCTGGCACCAGAATCTTTTGCTATTATGCTAAAGAAATGAATTCGATAATTGATAACAAAGACGATGTCAGATGTCGTCATCCCATTGTAAACCTGCGATTGTTTTTTTTTTTTCTTTCTTGTACTTTGTGGTTGAGAAATGATTTAAAGTTGTGGTCCCAATGACTATAATTACCTGGAATTATATACCAGTGCGATTTGACTCATGAAAGAATGGGGCACCACAACGTATAAAATGAGACCTAAATGGTTCCGTTTAGGTCGGAGCAAACATTTTGACAGCATTCTCGACAAGTTTCTGTATCATGACTTTGATGAAATGAATAGCTTGTAGTCAAAGGTTTTAGTTTTCCTCCCAGGTACCTCTTTCTTCTGTATTATATTAGTCATCGGTTTACAGGTACAGTCCTTAGGAATGTCTTTCAACATCGAGAGTGCGGCCACAGGAGGGATATTACTTTTATATCTATCAAACTAAACTAAAACAATTCCAACTATGACTACTTCAGAATAGGGTGATGGCTTGATATGATGTTGTTTGTGAAAGGAAACATTGCGAGTCAGACAAAGTGCATTAGCAAAATAGACATTTTCAGTACTAACCTGACAATGGATGTCCAATATCTTGACTTGTCCCTACCCTTATCCCCTTTCCATTCTCACCCCCTTCCCTTCTTTTCCTTCATGGTCCCCTTCCCCTTTTTGTGTCCCTCACCCCCCCCCCCCTCATCCTAGAACCATACTCTCCTGATTTGTTTGACGTTACTTTGGCGGTTATAAGAGCTAGCATTCTAGCTAGAGACATCCTTTGCCTCTGGTTTGGTAACTGTGAAGCAATGTTTGTTTCCGCTCCGTTTTGGTTTCGCGAAAGGGTAAACTATGGAGTCACTTACTGACCTTGCAAAATTGTGAGAGGGACCACGGATTGTAAAGTTGGTCATTACTATTACGGTTACATTCATCCAACGCACAGAAATGCTGTACTCAAAGCCGAAGACTTCGTTGTTCGGCCAGGCGACGGGAGACCGTCATTTCTCAGAAAGGTTGCTATTACTGAAATCTTAGTGTCTGTACTGTTTGTCAATGATAGGAAAACATTCAACAGGTAGATTAAAATGATCAAAGGAACGTTCAAATTGTATTTGATACTATTAATTAGTAAATGTTGATAATATAATGTCTTTAATTGTTAAATATATGTTGTGTTTGATACAGAAATTGTTAACCTCTTAACAATAGTTCATGTACCTGAAGCTTTGGTTAGTACCTATATTTGATTGGGGTCACGTAAGTTGGCTTTAAATAATAACAAACATGGAAATGGATCTGTAACGAAAATAACTGCTTGCATGGCAGAGGATGAATAAGGAACACACATACTTTTTATGTATTCCGAAATAAAGTTCTCATTTGACGTACTCAAAAATGTATATTACATGCCAACCGTACGCATTAGGAGTAGAAACCATGTGACAAATCTTACACGGTACGAATTAATCAGGTCACTCATCCGCAGTCTATGCATGCATAGTTCTTCAATACCGCCCTCATTTCCTTTCGGGAAACACTTCATACTGTAGTTTTGATTGGCTTCTGGAAGTATGGGTATGCAACTGGCCGCTTCATTTTGCTTGCTTTTGCTTGCTTTGCTTTGCGTGACAGCAGACTTCAACAAGTTTGAATAAAATATGCTGCATACATATTATATAAACAGTCATACATGCAACTGACACAGTTTATAAGAGTATGTCATTGTTATAGAAATTAAATCATGTTTATGTGTTAATGTCAGGGCTCAGTCACGGCTGATAAAGCGAGTCATAAACTGACATTTTGTTATCCTGCAAATATGGCAAGTGCTCTTGATAAACCTTGTCTTTAATAATGCAAAACCGATAATTAATGGTCTGCATTATTTTCCGCTGACCTTGATCCAAAAGCTTAGAATTTATGTCAAAAATATTTATGAATATTGGATGCTACCAAACTTGATCTCCCAGATCTGATGTACTGTATTTCACACCTCGGCTGACTAGCTTATACTTTGTGTGAGGTCCTAGTTTATCACCGTAGTGATTGGTAAAACTATTGTCTGCATTTTTATTTGAGTAAAAGTGGTCAAATAGTCGATCCTTATGCTTTCTTTCAGAGGTTTTTTAATAGAAGATCGTTTTTCAATATTTTTTCTGCTTCTACGACAGTTTCAAAATATCATTTATTCATCAACATACAAACTTTTCTTTGATAAGAAGTGTTGCAAAAGACATTTTAGTATTCCAGCTACGTTGAGGTCCTACTTTATCACCATGGTGATGGCAAAACTATCGTTTGCAATTTGTATATGAGTAAAAATGGTCAAATAGTCGATCCTTATGGTTTTCTTCAGAGGTGTTTTAAAAGATCATTTTTCAATATTTTTTCTGCCATTACTAGTTTCAAAAAATAATTTATTCATCCCGATACAAACTTTTTGTTTTATAACAAGCGTTGCAAAAGACATTTTAGTATTCCAGCTAAGTTGTATCCAGGTATGAGAAAAAATTTTGAATAAATTTTCAATAAATTCAAAGGGAACGATTAGAAATTCAAGATCTATACTTTCTGTTTTGATGTCGATGGGAAATGTTCGCTAGAAGTCGTTTGTTTTTTCCTTTAATTTTGCTCAGAAGGTAATCCACGGGGTGGCCATTAGAGGACCACGAAACATGTTTGGCAAAAACATTTGTACTTTGACGATTGTTGCTATTGCAAGGAAATATCCGATGAATTGACAACAAGTAAATCAGTTTTAAATGGATGTACAATTTAACATATATGGAAGCAAGTATAGCTGTACTCGTTACAATAACAATTAAGCATTTAAAATTGTTATTGGTTGTATGCGTCCACAAATACTAGAAAGTCCAGTAATGGTCACTCAAAGTGTCAAACTGCAGTATGATGAACTTATCTGTCTTAGATAATTCCCTCTCAGACATATATAATGAGTTGGAAAATCAAGAACAGTGCAAAAAATTCCAGTCTGCACCGGGATTCAAACCTGGGCCTCACGCTTTATATGCGGACACCCTAACCACTAGGCTATGGACGCTGATTGTATGTCCAGAGGTTCGAAACCATTTAGGAAGGTCGTAAATCCACTGTAGGCGTTTGTCACCTGTATCGAACAATACTAGTTCTGTTTTGGTGACATATTTGCCTTACTCTAGAGATCAAACATGATGCTAACCAACTCGAAAATCATTTTTGATTCCTAAAGCCGGATCTCGAAAGAGATACTTTGAACAGCCTTTGTTAATGAAATGGAGGTAAATGACAAAGGCAAATGAATAATTGAAATCGTAGTCAGTTGGAAAATCCAGAACAGTGAAGAAACCTCCAGCCTCCACCGGGATACGATCCCCGGCCTCCTGCTTATATGCACACACATAAATACACACACAGATATTTACACACACTCTACATATAGTTGAGAGAACTGTCATGGATCCATGGCGTGGAACCTTTTACAACACATTTCTGGAAATTTCATGATGTAACAGTAGCAATAGAAAGTAAAACCTAACTTGAAATGTACTCTCTCCATGTGTTTTTTTATTGCAAACATGAATTCGAAAGAGACTGATTTATGTTTGCACTGTACGTGCAGCTAGGTCCAATTCCTCACCATCCAGTAACATGTGGATGTTACAGTAGCATATTTTAAAATTGCCTGTTTATAAAATGTTTGTGTTTTATGGAAAGATTGAAAACATTTTTTTGTTATATATTATTCTTTCAACACACCTCAGTGTCTAGGCTCAAGTTTGAGGTTCATGGGCAGAGATGTCAGGAAAGTACTTTGTGAAACACTATTAACACCTTAAAAAATATATAAGGAACTATAAGAGCTGATGTTGACATTTCAAGCCGGATATTGTGTCCATTTCGTCACAATCTGCTGGTATTGTAGTCGATACCAGCATTCAAGCAACTGTGAAACACCTGAACAACATAATCTTTTAACTTAGTTTTAATAACTTAAGTCATTCCACCACAATCACATGATGACGGGAGAAATTAAGCACTATGAAGAAATCATCAAAGTTTTGCAAATGGAACAGTCATTAAAATATTTTAATTAACATATGTTTCATTAACATATGTTTAATTGACCTAAATTTGTTAGACACTGAGTTGCGATTGCTTTTAATAAACTTGAGCATTACTGTGCAGTAAACCATTTGGTTTTCATCACAGAAATCTAGATGCTACATTGATGGATATTTAATGATACCACTATCTAATTGGGTCATGATAACAAACAGAACGGCCATTGCAAAAGGCAGAGTTCTTTAGGGCAAAGAATGTGCAAGTCATGCCTTGAATTGTCTTTGGAGCCAGTGCGCCAAGATATCACCCCATGTTCTTACAATGTCATTTAACTCCGCCCATCTCCCTTAACCCTGCCATTTCCTCCTTATTCCCTTTCAGTTGTTTGCAAATGTGTTATGGACTATATTAAGACAAATCAGGATGACAGGTGAAAATACTCATTTGTCCCAAAAAAATCCTGTAATTGTAGAGTCATCTTAAAAAAGTGACTTCATGTAGTGACCATATACTCTTACGGTATTAATGCTAATTGGATGGAATTATTAGGTTTTAAATTTCTCAAACAAATACAGATACTAAACGACTGCATGTTGCGTTGAATTAGTTACGTGCGTGGTTGTGCATACACGAGGTCAAAGGTAGGCAAAGTATGGAGCAGATCCAGGAATGAGTCGTGAAAAATCAGTGATCAATTGGTCCTGGGATTTTTTCAGATGTCAGAAAATGTATCTACAGTTTTTGGAGCAGGCATATGTCCATTGATGAAGTCATATTTTTTAATGTCTACAGTCCAAGAGCCTAGCTTTCGAGCCTTTTGAGCATCAATTCAGTGTGGTTAGGGTCTGTTAGATCGTATGGCACCATCAACATGTCAGACCCAGTTCGCAGAAATCTCACCTGGGATAAATGACGTTAGGAATTTAGACTTCAAACAAAGGTTTGCAGACCAACCGATCGAACATTTCAATCAATTTGTGGGACAATAAATACTATTTATCGGTATTAACTATTTAACTGCTCGACAATTAATTTTTGAAGAGGGAAGTTAAGTAATGGTTGTAAACATGTTGGTGTCTTAGTTTATCGAGGGTTGTCCAATTATTTGTGAATATTACGATTCTCGGTCAGAATGATCAATATAAGCGATTCAAGCTTCCAAAAATAAAGTGGAGACTGCAGGAGAATAAATTTGGTGGTATGCATAAACATTCCTACACTAGTATTCAGCAATCATTATTGTAATGGTAATCCTTGTAAGTTGTTACATTTTGCCAAAAGAGAAATGATTAGGGTTGAAACATCTCAACAAACAGTCACAGACTACTATATAAAATAACCTTTAAAAATTTATCTGTGAATTCAGTTTGTACCAGTATGACAGTATATAGAGTATCATCCCCCTGCATACTTTATCCAGAAAAAGGGGGGTGTGTTAAACCAGTGAAAATCTCTAGGAGGTATTCTTCACTTTAGTGGAGACATAGACCCACCCCCACCCCACCCCCACCCACACCCCCACCCTAACCCCCATACAGACAAATAAAGACATTTGTTCTAGAATGTTGCATTCCTTTAGCTCTCCTTTAGTAACCTGCACTTTGGCATTATTAGTGACTTCAGAGTGTAAGCCTGTTAATTTCAGATGTATACAGATATGTGCCGAATTGACTCTTCGACATCATCAATTTTATATCAAATTGTTTGATTGTTTGAATCAAATTGTTGAGGTCAATATATATACAGTGTGTGTCTTGATCTGGAATAAGTGGAAGCTTACAAATGTATGCAAAGTTAGCAATGAACCAGCAATAAATTTAAGGTCAGAAAGAGAGAGTTGTTACAATATTTAGAGCCTCCATGTGGAGCTACATACACCAGTATAGAACACTGCCTCCCCACCCTCCCCACCCCCATCCCCTCCATCTCCCCACCCCCATCCCTTGCCCCAGAATACATCACGTAGAGGGTGTTTCCAAACTGTCACACTCACGTTTCTTTCTCTGGACAAAGCAGTTTTTCAAGGAATAAAATCTTAGGCTCTTGTAGCAGGAAATATACCGGGATAATAAGCTCCCAGTTCTTCAGTCCTGGCTGTCAGCCAAGTTGTAGTACCGGGCTGATTTTTTTTTACCGGCAAACATGTCCGGACATGTTTTTGTTAGTGACTGATTGGTTACTAATACCTAAGGAATACAGGAGATGAACGGTACTACTTGTATGCGTTATCCTGCCAGCTTGGCTCTCTAACTTGTTTACTTTCATTTTATACGTAATTTATCCCACTTAAATATTTTGTTTTACCGGGTATGTCTTTTTCGTTTTCTGTTTTACAACAAAAAAAGGGAAATGTGCAAAGCAAACAGTTTCTTTTTTTTAAGTTCCTGTACTATATTTTTGTTCTTTTTTGTCGTTGTACTTCTTTTCGTTGTCGGCATTAAGATAGATGAGACCTCTCTGTTGATGCAAATCACCGTCGAGGAAGGAAACCGTCTTTTTGCTTTTAGAATTAAGCGATCGATCAAACGACGGAACTAGTAAAATAATAATCACGGAACATTAAGTAGTGGAATCCTTATAAATTCATCCTGTAATTAACGCTTAGAGATAAAAAGGTGTACATAAATAATTTATACGGTCATTACAAATGATAAACTTTAGTCTTCAAAATTTCGTATCCGCTCGTAAGGAATTCCCAAGAATTCTTCTCGTTTGGCTGTGGATCGAAATTTCTGAACAGGTCGTGTAATATTTACACATTCTGTGGTTGCATGTTCCTTATAAGCTCCCTTACAAAAAAACAAAAACAAAGAACAAACACAGGTGACAAACTGCACCTGTGATCACCCGTAAACCACCAAAGAAGACACACATGAACACAGATGGAAAATCAGTGCTTTTGGAACTAAATATCAGGGCTTAAAATCACACGTTTTCACATGTTTCTCATGTGTTCCTGAAACGTGAAAATATGTGGACAGCTGTGGATTTTAAGGATTTGACACACGTGTTGCAGAGTGTGGAAATACATGTGTTTCATGTAGCAAACCTGAGGCAATCCAAAAAAAGAAAAATACAATTTACATAAATAAGTTGCAAGATCCTCCGTCATGACAGAAAACCCTCGTTCCCACATTCTCACACTGTCGAAGTTCTTTCCACAGGTCGTCACAAATTCTAGTGTCAAGATGTGTTCTGGGATTCCACAACTTTCTCCCATGAAAAAGCTGTAGTTAATGTTTGACAAAGAGTGACAACACACAAAATGTATGTCAATTATGTGTCTGTCAAAATCACACGTTCACACATTAAATCCCCGGGTGTTCCAGGGGTAATCATGTCGTTTTTACACAGATGAATTTCGATCCTGTCACACGGGGGTTTTGCATTAGCTGCTCCTAATTTCTTAGCTTGCTTTTTTTGGGATGCAGATTTTACTGTTATGAATTTTGCAAACAAGTGCTGGTATATACACATACATTTATAAAGTTGATGAAGCTGTTTCAAATTAGTATGAGATGGCTGCAATCATACAGTATCTTGTTTTCCACTTCAAAGTTTATTAGGTCTTAAAAGTGTTTCAATAACAATTTCCAGTAAGGTTATCTTGTCGCAAACAATTGTCTTCCATTTCAAACGCTCAGTATCAATTCTTTGAAGAAGAGATAAATTAAAAAATAAGAATTAGAATAATGGATGGCACTATACATGAATAGTGAATGCATGTTTGCTCACATATTGCATGTGAACCATCGTGGATCTGCCAAAGTTAATAGCGATGCTCCAAAACTCCAAACATTCTAAGACACACAAACAGTCATAGTTTCTAAAAATACAATTTTAAGTTACTTGATGGTAGTGAATTAAATGCTAGTTAACTGACAATGTCTCAGGTGTCTATTGTTCTTTTGCGTCTCAGTATTTGTCAATAATTAGCATATTTTGCAAATATTCATTTATTAGGAAAACCAACGAAAATCTCACAGGTAAGTTTTATGTGTTGTCACTGCTACAGTTGCTGCAGTGCACCATTGCTGTGGAAGATTTACATGTGATGTACAATTAGGGGTATTCACCAACTTGGTCTGCTAATTGGAAGTTCATTATTATAGGATTTTGTGTAAGCAAGACTTTTTGCAGGTTGGGCCCTTAATGGGGACCTCCAGGCACTCCCTAGATCACCAGAGGTTGCCGTGGTATCGGTCCTTTCCAGTTCCACCAAACTTGACAATTTCCAGCCACTGAATTCACTGTGAATTCATTTGAGGAATATCTTACAGACATTCCTACGCAAACTACTGTACGTACCTGCTCATTCCCTATAATTTACACATACTGTAATATGACATATTCCATTTATCATACAGTGTTTGCCACACACATCCAGCACATTCTAGCAATGAATTGTTACCTCCCGTTCAATCTTACACACATCTGCTCATCAACCAATCAGAAAGCTTCTTTGAAGTATGTTCAATCACGTCCACTAAACTGAGCTTAAAGCTCTGAGCGTCAGTAAAACTGTATCCATGCGTCTCCAAAAAATGGATTAAACTTGAACTTTTTACCCGAGATTCTTCCTCATAGTTTATAAAAGATGAAATCCTCTGAAACATGTTTTCACAACTAGTATGTAGATTGAGATATGTCACAGCGCTAGACAGTATCCTCGGAGATCTGTAAACAGGATAGCTCACACATATTAGGAAACAGAGCCGTGTCTACGGCGCTGTTTGGACAGCTATGACAGCGCCCTCTAAAGAGACGATGAAGATCCTCATTCACAGAAACTGTTAAACCATGCATGACGGTTTTCCAATAAATCAAATAACTTGCAAATCAAATATATATGTCAATACAAATTATTTGAAATACTGATTCAAAAAGTGGCAACAAAATTTGATGAGTTTGAAAGAGAAAGTCGAAAATTGCACAGTTTATTTATTTTGAGGCTATAAAGTACAGTAACAACTGGCACTTTTCGACGACGCGTTGTTCGAAGCCATAAATGTCTTAATCGTTTTCCCCGTTAAGTTTTGTGTGCATAGATCTAAGTAAACTGAGCTAATGATCGAGACTCAGTAGTCCAGTCATTTTAATTGATGAACCTCACTTGTTTAAAAGGTCATTGTGGCGGCTGAAACTGATTGCTTTATAGCCCAATTGATAATAATGTTCTGCCTCTTTAGGTCAAACCCACATTTTAATAGCATTTTGTAAAAATCACAAAGATATGAAGTTTTGTAAATTTTGGAGATATTTTGTGAATGCATCTGGCCAGAGCAGAGTGAATGTCATTAGGACAATTGAGATGAAACTAAAGTTGTTTGTTTTTTCTTTGTTCGTATTTTAATCATATGCACAAGAGGAAAAATAATAGCTTCTGCAAAAAGAAAAGGAAAAGGGGAATTTTTATGAAATTCTATTCACGCAGAACATTGACAGTTACAGCAAACATTCCAAATGAATCAAGTTTCATGGATTACATCAACAAAAAAGATTTCAAAAGCCTAAAGTAAACCTTGTGAAGAACATCTACGGTAACTTGATGACCTTGCTGACCATCTACAGGGGTCAGGGGAAGGGGCCAGGGGTCAAGGTCAGGAAGAGGTCAGGGGTCAGGGGTCAGCTAGGGGAAGGTTTAGCCAGTCAAAGTAAACATCCAATAAACTACACACATCATATCTGAACGTTATAGCATGCACAAGATATTGAATAAGGTTTGCAAGTAAAAGTGCGCAATATTCGTTACTTCAATACCAGTTTTACGTTCTCTGCCACAAGAATATATATTTGGCAAGAAAATGTCATTTATCCAATGAAAAACAAACAACCAGGCTGTAGGAAAATCAGGAGCTCTTGACTTTGGCTTAACCTTTGGCCTCTGCTTCAAGGTTAGGCGTCGGTCAAGGTTGGATGGTGGTCAAGGTTGTTGGATGGTCGTAAATCGTAGCCAATAAAATAATTAATTATTCCAGTCATGATAATCACAGTGTGTCAAGATGCTAAACGATATCAAAATATTAAAATCACAGACGTAATAAAGAAAACAGGTTCTGACAGAAAGAAAAAGAAGATAAAAGACTGTTTTTATCAAATTGTTTTATCTACTGCAAAAAGCCTGTGTAGCTATAAAAATGTGTAACAGTATAAGAGGGCCTGATGTTTCCAACCTAGCATGAACTTCTTCAGAGGCAGAATAAAAGATTAGAGCCTGCTTGGATTGAAATGTCAAGCCTTGTCCTTGTTTATACAGGAAACAAACAATGACAAAAACTTAGGGGGAGGGGAGGGGGAGTTGAGGGAGGGGAAGGGATAAAAATGACCCCATGAAAAAAGGATTAACACAGCAAATGTCAAAAATGTTGAGGAACAAATGCGACACCAGTTTGAAAAATCAAAACAGGATTGCATGACAACGTTTTATGAATTGTTCGGTAAAGATAGTTGAAGAGATGCCACCGACAGTTCAACGAGTCCTTAGACACTATCACCATCAGCTGCGACACATGGCAGAGGAAAAAAATAATAATAAGCGTTGTATTTTTTCTGTTAACTTGGAAATCACTTGTGTCAAAAGAGCAATTGATTCAACGAGAGACTGCGATGTTTGCAAAACTCGTGAAACTATTTATGAAACAGCAGACATGAAGGGTTCTCATTCTTTGCTCTCCGAACATACATTATCAAAGAATTATGGGGAAAGTCAATTTGACTAGCTGTTTTCAGATCAAACACGGGTTATGTTAATTATCTTATCCGATACTCGACGGACTGGGATTGGGTTTTTTAGCTGACAGACAAAATCCGTCAGTTTCGACAGGCTATTGGGAAGAGTCATGGGAGTGTCAAAAAATTGGAGATGTTTTTTTTTTTTTTTTGTGCCCGGGGGCCAAAGTTAAAAAAAAACCTCTCAAAAAGTCTTAAAATATAAGCTTTCTAGGGTGTGTACTCTTACACCCTCAGCTGGGTTTAAATGAATCGGGTGGTATTCGAAAGCACTTGTAATGTCACTATGTAGTGTTTTCAATGTCAGTTTAATGTTTGATGTGATTTTTCATTTCGTCTTTGATGTTTCGAGTTAGGTGCAAAAATGCAATCAATTTTTTTTTTCGAGAAGACTTTTCGTACAAGAGACATCGTTGGGTGTCGTGTTGACTTTGGGAGATGCACTTTATATGAAAGAGTCAAATTTGGATGGCTTAAAGTTTGCCGATGAAAGGTGTTTTTATAGTTTTAATGTGATGGGTTGCATTGTAAGGGGTTACTCTCCTTCTTAGACCAAATGCATTGTCATATATGGATTAGGTAAAAAACACAAATATGCATGTGCATGCTTCAAAGAAAATGTGTCCCGAAATATGATTTCCATTAATTATCTGGGCATTATTCCTGTCACAGGGGGGGGGGTGGGGGTTGGATAGCTGCTGTTTCATTTGAAATGGTAAATCTATGTTCTTTCGTGATCATATACTTTATAGAAACTTGTATGTATTTGACAGCACTGTAGTCCTGAACTAGGTTTCATTGATATAAGACAGGCACCATATGTAGCTCCTTAATCAAATACTTGATACAAACATAAACTGGTAGGTCTTGATGGCAGCATTGATGGCTCCTGATGGAGTACTTTATTCAATAAAATTATATGATATGAAACCACCTGCTAGGAGGCCCCTGCACTTTGATATCACACCTCATGCATCTGATTATATATATACTTGATATGATGCCTGGTAAAATACCTGTACACATTGATATCACACCTCATACATCTGCTTACAGTATATACTTGATATGATGCCTGGTAAAAGTTCTGTGCACATTGATATCACACCTCATACATCTGCTAATATACTTGATATGATGCCTGGTAAAAGACCTGTACACTTTGATATCACACCTCATACATCTGCTAATATACTTGATATGATGCCTGGTAAAAGACCTGTGCACATTGATATCACACCTCATACATCTGCTAATATACTTGATATGATGCCTGGTAAAAGACCTGTGCACATTGATATCACACCTCATACATCTGCTTATATACTTGATATGATGCCTGGTAAAAGTTCTGTGCACTTTGATATCACACCTCATACATCTGCTAATATACTTGATATGATGCCTGGTAAAAGGTCTGTGCACATTGATATCACACCTCATACATCTGCTAATATACTTGATATGATGCCTGGTAAAATACCTGTACACATTGATATCATACCTCATACATCTGCTAATATACTTGATATGATGCCTGGTAAAAGACCTGTGCACATTGATATCACACCTCATACATCTGCTAATATACTTGATATGATGCCTGGTAAAAGACCTGTACACCTTGATATCACACCTCATACATCTGCTTATATACTTGATATGATGCCTGGTAAAATACCTGTACACATTGATATCACACCTCATACATCTGCTAATATACTTGATATGATGCCTGGTAAAAGACCTGTACACTTTGATATCACACCTCATACATCTGCTAATATACTTGATA
>JAIPMN010012002.1:0-12942 GCA_020650975.1 Apostichopus californicus
CTTTGAACACTATGATAGCGATCACATGACTGGATTTGAGTTATGCTTCGACTGCTGCGATGCTAGATGCTGCTAACCACATTACAGAATGACTTCAGGGAATCGGGGGGATGGGGATGAGTAATGGGTAGCTAGTCATTCTATTTCTTGATGTCATTAATACAAAACTCTGTAATGGCATCCTCTTTCAGCTTCTTTTGCATCTCTGCTGTTACTTTGTTTCTAATAAACAGACCTAACCTGGTCTTTACGTTTAACCTTGATTGTCCAGCCACTATAATTAATAAGCCAACAACACTAACACATCTATGAAATTTGACCAGAAAACTGTCATATATAAATTGTGGGGAAGGTGGGGAAGGAATGTTCATAAGAATGCATCAAATTTCATTTTTCAGCTGAAGTCACCCTGTTTATATGAGTACACTAGAAAACAGACAAACCCAATTAACGACATCAACAAACCCAAACCTACCATTCTCACAGAGATTGCCTGTGAACCCGTTTTCACAAAAGCACTCAAAGCGTTCGGATGTGTCCCCCCTCAGCTCACTGCAAGTACCACCATTCAGACAAGGATTTGTGGAACAGGGAACATCTTCGATTTAAAAGCATTTTAAGTCAATTATTGTCTCTGTCTTATATCCCACTTGACCAAGAATGGGAAGCAAACCACGAATGAAATCAAAGAAATATGTGTATTAACCAAAAACTTCCAAAGTGATCACATCCACCACCAACAATTAACCCAATTAGCTCTCCCTTATGATCAAAGGATCAAATGGCACGTGATTTAAACAAATATATATGTTACAGCACAAAAACAATAACAAATGAATTCATTATTATTATTCATTATTAAAAAGCAAAAACGGGATCATGGAAATGACAAGTCATGAAGAGGATTATGCAAATTATCCAGAAGCGGCCATTTTAGGGATCACATGCTGTCATATATATATATGCTACTGATTAAGAAAATCGTGGAAGGCGATTTACAATTAACATCTCTCAAATTTACAAAATGTCACCAAACATTGTAATTATTACTAAGAACCAAATTTGATCAACTAATTATAGCTAGCTAAGGAAGAGAGCTATCTCAGCTAGCAGCGAGGGCAAAAACAATTAGGCATTATTTAATGAATTATTAATTTAATTATGTTTTACTGTGTAAATGATTAATTCCTTCTATGCAAGTGGACTGATGTAAGATAGAAAGTCGATCAAAAGTATTCCTTTTGGTGTTAAGTGTATCTAAGTCAGGCAGCAGGCAAAGATTGAATGATAGTACGATTGCAGCCTGAGACAACCGACTTTCTGTTCGGACAACCAAAATCAGCTGTGGAGGTCGACGGCGTGTTGTTTATATCAAATTCAGATTGCATTGTAACTAAATAAACACCAAAATAGCAAAAATTAGAAATTGGTATCAGCACTAAACCTGTTGTTCCATTCACCAACCTACACATCTCTCCTAGAGTGTGCATATTGGGTCATTGTTTATATATTTTTGCTAGCATTTCTGGACAACCAAACTTGCTTTTCGGACGACTTAAAACGAAAAAAGGCCTGTCTGTCCGAGGGACAACCAGAGAATTTTCCTTAAAAACTTTGGTCCTGTATGCAGTATGATGAGATAATGGAAACACAGCCGATCCTGTGACATTACAACCATGATCCTTATAACACAATTATTTGGAGTGTTGGGCTTGTGTTTTGATATTCTACGGGTTTTTTTAAACTGGAGTTCCGACGTGGAGATTCCTGAAGCAGAATAGCTGGTTGGTGTCACGCCTCCGACATCTGGGGATCATATATTATCCCTTATGTCTTTGGCTGCCTTCCTCAAAACATATCAATATCCACGATAACATCTTAGTGAAATGTCATCAAAATCGTTTCTTCAAATGGTCAAAGAGAGGCTTGGAGTTTCTATATGCAATATTTAAATCTTTCCAACCAAAATTTCAGCGAACCTTTCATTTAAAAGTATCCCCGATGTTCGACGGACTTGTTAACGGTAAGTATAGAAATCTTGGTAGTAAGTGTCATAAAGTTGTGATTATCAGAAAGGAATGTGCATGACAGCAATCAATACTCAAATATTTTTTTTTTTAAAATAAAGGGAAGAACACAGCCAGCTATGAAGCGTTAGAACACAAATTACAGTATGAAAGGCAAAGTGTGACTGTACCTCCACTAAACTCACAAAGTTCTATCCCCAACCCATATGATAATCTTTTATCCACCCAGATGCTGTGATTACATGGACCCTATTATGCTACTCATGTCCAGATTTATATTATTCTTCAAAACAACCCTGCATTGAAACAGCAGCTTTTTTGGGTCAGCAACAATTTAACCAGACCTTCTGAGCATTACTCGTTCTGTTGCAATTTGATATTTCAAAATATATCGCCGATAAACCAATATATTGCAATAAACCAATCTAAGACACTCCACACCGCCTGCCACCCCACCCCCCCCCGCACCCCCTTCCTGTTCCCAAACTCCCTCAAGATTCTTTCGAGAAATTAAGGTTAAAGAGCAAGTGTGGCTAGTTAATTCACTAAAGTTTCCAACTTTAATTACAGACAAATTGGCCAATTGGAAAATTTATCATTTACTAATTATTTGTTTGTTATTGATTGATGAAATTTAATTAGTCATGCTAATTAATAACTTCATTATGGGACTTAAGGGTCCGTATCTTTAAATTTTATGAAAGTTCACTCAAACAGCTCTGCTTCAAATACCACAAAGTTAAGAAGTCATGCATGTTCCTTAAAGATAAAGTCACTAGTGACACCAGCAGAGTGGTTTACAAAGTACATATAGGGTCACATTCTTCGCAAGTTAATAGCACAATGTAAATGTCTTATCAGCCAAAACAACAAGTCATCATTGTTTGGCCTAAATTTTGACTTCAAATGATGACACAATTTTTGGTAACCTATAGAGCTTCCAAATATTGATTTAATTACCGCACCCTGCCTTGTGATTGAAAGGCATGGAATTTGGCTCGCACTATTACTTCACAAATAGTTGGACAGGAGTTCTTCCTGATGCATACATTTGATTAAATGGAAGTTACCGTCCTGAATAGAAAGAAATTATATTCTAACGTAACTGAAGAAACAATGGAGGCTTGATTTTGTTTTTCTTTTTTTTATCTCTGTTTTTTCATGTTTTATACCTATGTTCAAAATCAAGCACTTCATTTCCCCTTTCAGTAACCTGTTTCAAAGTGCTCTTCGATACCAGAAGTATAAATATGAGACTTGTGTGATTTCACCTCAACCCATGAGTTATAAGAAATATGTAAGTTTCTAAAAATCAGTGACCTTATTTAAATCGTGATTGGAACCTCCCATCCCTCCCCCACCCTACACACACACACGCGCACACCCACACATTGGAGATGTGTGGGATTCAGACCAATGTTCCAACAATTATTTTGAATGTTTATGAAGAAATCCTTTTTCAAATTTGTGACCTTCCCCCTCATTAAAAAAATAGATAGTATTTGCTAAAATCGTACTTCCCCCAAATAAGGTTCTCACCCTCAAAAGAATCGATGAACAATGAATTATGGTTTACCTGGAATTAGGCACTAACCTGTCTTATTAACTTGTCTTATAAAGTCTGAGCATCAGTGACCCCACCTACCCCTTCATTGGGCATGGACCCCCAGCTACCCGTTCCTCTGGCCTGGACCCCCACCTACCCGTTCCTCCGGCATGGGTGTATTAACATAATGTGTCAAAGGTGCTATACCATAAGTGTATCAGGTTTTATGATATCTGTCCAAGGTTTTCTATCAACATCTGTTAAATGTATTACATTACATGTTCCAAGGTGAATACTAATATCTGCATGGTCTAGCGTGCTATATTAAACGTGTGTTATAACGATATATGTCCAAGCTGCTTTATTATATCTGTCCAAGGTGTTATAATCAAATAAATGTAAGGTGCATTAGCAAATATTCATGCTAATCAGAAGCATTAGTTACAGGGTTTAAAGCAGCTGTTTGAAGTGATTGCAGTTTCTTAATGCAGTCCGATAATAAATTTGTCTTCAGGCTTAGACAAAATTGTCATCCAAAAACTGCTTCTAAGTATCACAGTGCCATCAACAGTGAACCAAATTTAATGGTTAAACAAAAAAGCTCCTTTATGAAAAAAGAAAAAAAAAAAAAAAAGGCTAGACTTACCATTTCCACAGTTGACACCGTCATATCCAGGAGCACAGGTACAAGTGTAAGACCCTAGCATTTCATTACAAGTAGCTCCATTGAGGCAAGGATCACTGCCACACTCATCAATTTCTGTGTAAAAAGGATGAAGAGATGGCAGGCAATTAATTGAATTGAATTGAATTTGAATTTATTGTCCCCAATCGGAAATTCGGCTTACACAGGTCGTAAACAAAAAAAGAAAAGGAAAAAGAAAAGCAATAGTATAAGTATCAATAGACTGCGATACACATACAGTAATACAACATATATACAGCAAGTCCTACAAATAAGAAACTTATCTTCTCACTTGTGAATTGAATATATGGATAGAATTAGGCACAAATGAGTATCTGTAGCGGGACCTAAGTGTACGTGGTGGGCATAAACGCAGTCCAGAGCGGTTGTAATTGTAGCGCTCAAACAAAGGGTGTGTTGGGTCTTGCATGATTTGGTTTAAATTTATTATTTATCAAGAACTGTAAATTTGATGCTTATTATTGCATGATACCAGTAAACACATATACTGGAATGAAAAAGGGAAGAAATGTGAAGTTGAGAAAGACAGTCCATGGACTATAGTTTCAATTTTGAAAGAAAAATTAACATGCAGTGTAGAATTAATGGGATAAATTTGTTATTGATAGAAGCAAGTACTTCACTCTTCTCCTACAATGAAAACAGAAAAGGAAACCATTGTTATTATAACTGGGAAAATGAGAAATCTTGTGCCATTCCCGTTCTTAATTATCTCCCGGTCTGAGGATAAACAGACTGCTGGAAACAAGACATCATCTCACAGTGAAAATGTATCTTAAACACGTTATTCGTCAAACATGCCTAATGAAATAAGTAACCAAATACAAAAACAAAACAGAGTGAGTCTTACCAGTGGCACAGGTACGGTTAGTATATCCATCCACGCAAATACAGGAGAAGCTATTGATTAAATTCAGGCAAGTCCCATTATTCATGCATGGATTACTATCGCATTCATTTATATCTGTGGAATACAGTCAGAGAAAAATTGTGTCTACATAATAATAACAATCATAATAGTAATACCACAGTTAGCTTTACGACACTTAAGCGACCACAAATGAGGGAGAAGCCCGCAGGGGTTTTTGTGTTTACAACTTTCACGTTGGGTGGCTTCTAATTCAACATCCTAAAATTTGGAATCTTTACAAGTTAGAAAGTCTTTTTCAGATGGGAAAACCGCATGTTTGCTCTTGGATTTAAAACCCACCTTACTATAGCCCGGCCCGGGATCGAATCCCGGACCTCCCGATTGCTAAGCCTCATTACTTCAAATGACACTGCCTTTATCCACTCAGCCACAGCACCAGTACGTGTCATATTTTATGAGGGTAAGGCAGAAGAAATCAGCAAGATTTATGCTGTTCGTAAGTCCAAAAGTGAATTGATAATGTGTTCTATGCATACAGATCTTGATACTTACAATTTCATAATATAACAAAATTCTTGGGAGGACGTAACATTTTGTTACTTCCTATTTACATAAACCTTGTCACTCAAAGAGAAACCATAAGATAATATATATAAACATTTTGTAAAGGAATATATAAACATTTTTGCAAAGGGAGAAATAAATCCTGCTATTTCATGGACAAATATGGGCAAAATAATCCTTCTACTAGAAAATTGTAAACAGACATTCACTTAGGATCTGAAGGATGATAATTTATTATTGCTGTAAATGGGTCCTCTTCCTTCTTGCTATAACCAACTGACAATACTGGGCAATTTTTTTTCCGAAGGCAGTGACCTTAGAGTGTCATTGTTACAAGAATGTAACCAGCCCTTGGGTTATATCTAGGGTTGATTGAAGTGTGTGTAGGAGAGAGTTAAGAAAGGAAAGAAATAAACTTCATTTTTAAAAGGTCTTCTGGGCTTAAACAAGTATTGGGTGGTGTGGTACACTGACTCTCTGTAAATGCATTGGATGGGTACACTTTATGGGTACAACTACTATGGGTAACTATGGCTTTACTAAGACAGAGTACAGTAGGTATTGTTTCAACTAATTCTAATTCAACTATGTGAAAAAGATTAATTTTTCTAACTTGCAATCATCCTCTCCTCCTTCCTCCATGAAAACTATAAATTCAACGACCAAAATATGGCAATAAACAAGAAAGCCCAAAACTGGGGAAAGCTAAAAAGTGTTGAGACCTTTAAAAACAAATAATTCAGTAGATGTTCCTACCAAATCCCCATATCCCAAAAAAGTCCCAATATGTAAAACATAAGGACTGTGCTTTCTGGGTTGATAATATTAAGTGAATATATCACCCACTGTGGTATAGACATCAGGGATGATGTTCTACTAAACCTCACATTTCCAAGGGTTAATTAAGCCAAATATATGCAGATTACTTTTCAAACAAAGTCTGTTTCAAATACATGCATCATCAACTATGAATTAATAAGTATTTCACTTTTAGAAAATAGCCTGACAGACTTTCCTATCTCATTCTCTGTCTTTTCTCCGTGGACTGTTCTTGTTTTGACAGCATTCAATACCACTGTGGTCAATGAGCCATGACCCCCCCCCCCTCGGTCCCTTCCCTTACCCATATTCCTTTCATCCCCTGCCCTCCTTTTCCATCTTTCGGCAGAGTTAGAAAATAAAATGATATCACAAGAATAAGGCCCACACAACAGCAATAGTTATGTCTACTAGCAGATTCAAGATTAAACTGTCTAGATTATAGCAGACAGCTGGATATTTATCCCAGACCGACAAGATCAAAATCAGAAACTTTTGTTTGTCTTTATCCAAATGAACAGGGGGAAAAAATGAATGAAAATCTGGAGTCTTCGATAAAGCCGATCACAAAGCATAGGCGTTGCAGATTGACACTCTATTATCTAACCAAAGAACAAAGAAAAAAGCTAACAATAGAAAAGCTACCTTGCAGATCTCGCAATATAAACTGGTGCAGCCATGCATTCATTCTTCCAAAATAACACCATAGTCGTAGGATCTGTGACAGCTAGGGTGTGCAGAGTTAAAGGCATATTAAATTTGTCAATATACCCTCATAGGTTTAAAATATCTGTAGTTTTTGCACTGACAAGTTCTAAATGTGACTTGGTTGCATTCCTTTCAAGTCTTATCCTATGTACTCACCTATGTACTCAACCTAATTACTGTTGTTGTTTTATGTTTTAGTTGGTTAACATTCATTTCATATTTCATTTTTTTCGGATTGATGGGATATTAAAGTGAAGCCTCCCATTAACTGAAGCTTCACCAAGGTAGTCTGCTCTCTAATGAAAAAATATATATATATTTGTCATTGCCTGTGACAAATTCTGCCACATCAAGTGAAAAGTAACAGTTGATGGCACCAGCCAACAAAAGGTACAAGTCGGCAAAAGGTACCGGTCTACTCATGGCACCACTCAACTCAAGAAGGCTGTGCTTGTGGTTCTAGTTTCATTCTAACATGTGCTTTGTGGGACAGGAACTGTATAACATGTAAACAACCTGAGTGACAATGATTTGTTCCTGGTGTTTACAGTTTACTGCATGACTAACTGCACTGTAGCAAAAGTCAGCCATATTTAATTTGATCTTTTTCACGTTCTTTCAGACCTGAAACAGGAATCTTGCGTTAGATTCCCTCAAAAAATCCTGCGAAAGATCAAACTAGATTTTGAAAAGCCTTGTCACATTGCCAAGTCTTTTTTTTTGGGGGGGGGGGGTGTGGGTGTAGGAGCAAATTGAATCCTCTTCTGTTGGAGTGAGACCTGAATCTGACAGTGAAAAATTGTGAAAAAGCAATATTTGAACATTCCATATTTCCATTAAAATGACTTGATGGGTAAAACTTGTTTTGATATGAAAGTCATTGCAACAAGAAAATATTTAAAACACCCCTACCTCTAAATCCTTGATCGGATCGACAACAGATAAAACAAACCCAATGGAAAAGCAAGACTTACCTGTTTCATGATGGATGATTAACTTAAAAAGTCATCAGTATTACTGCTGAAGTTGCTAGAAATTCAAATAATGGTCACTCATGCTAAACTTTCAAGAAAGCATCTCACCTGGCATTGTCATTTAATTTTAAGTTTGAATGCAACTGGGGGGAACGGACGTAGGATAAAAGAACCTCAAGAAAGGTAACTTTTTGTGTACTTTTGGATTTGCAGTTTTTGGAACACTGAATATTTGGGACCAGTTACTGCTGGCTTTTTATAGATATGTTTACGTGGTTAGCATATTAAAGTAGCATTTCACATGGTCAGGCTGACCATACATCAATTAAATCTTTGATCAGGCATTGGTGGAACATGGTGGCATGGTTGGCTGTTAATCATAAAACAAAAGAACCAAACCTCAGTATGACATCACATGGGTCTCATCCACCCCCCCCCCACACCCCCTCCTACCGACCCTGATGTCTTTGTTCAGCTAAAATAATGGTTTTCCTCCAGTTTCATATTATTAATGTAATCATTTACATTGTAAAGAGTTTCTTTCATATAAATGTTCTACTATTGATTTGGTGTGGGTATGTGTGGTGGTGTGTCAGGTGGGTATTGTGAGGTGTGCTTGTGTAATATATTGATGAGCAAAATTATTCACATTGGGAATGAGAAGATGAAGGAAGGGAGGAGAGAGGATGAGGGAGGGGAAGAGAGAATGCATCCACCAGCAGATGAATTACAGCAAGGAGAGGCAAGCTGAAATCATTGAATAATCATGATTTGGTATCAAGAAGTCTGTAAAAGCAAATGCAGCAACTATGTTCTCAAATGAAAAAAGCTTGCTTTTTTTTGTGCTGCTTTTTTTTTGTGCTGCTCTAAACTAAACAAATTATTGCTCAAGCATAGTACACGACGAGTTATGTTCTTGGAAGCAAAGACAGTTCAGTTCTTTTCAAACTCCAATAAATGTCAGAGTTTCGTTCACAATTAGAAAAAAAGACTGGGATATTTATACTCTCCAATATGTCTATTGTTGTAAACTTCTTGATCATTTCTGATTGTCCCCTACCCCCTGCCCCTCTCTCACCATAGTATCCTCCCTTCACACCCTATCTTGCTGCACTTACTGTACCATAGCCACGCAATAATACATTCTGTTACCTCCAATATCAATCATGCTCTGGTTTACACTAGACTTTAATCCGATGATTCCCTGATATGGTATATTCCAGAGAAGACATTAATATGGATCAAGAAGGTACCTGGAAGAGATTGATTTTTTGGGGTGCAATTGCAAAAACTAAAATTTAGGTAACACCAGCAGGGCAGAAAATGGAAGCATTAGCAGAAGCAATACAAGAATAACATCAGCAGTACACAGGGAAAGTCACCTTCATTAATTCAAACAAGCAAAGTTTGTTCTAATTATTTCAGTGCTATAATCATCCTTCATCAGCTATAGATTGAAATTAATGAAATGTCCCTTTTCATTTTACACTGACAGTAAATTTAGCTGAATGCTTTTTGTTTCAAATTTTTGTTTCTGTTATTTTTTGGACCTAATATATCACGTGCACTGAAATATGACAGCAAACTTTATATCGTCTGTGAAGAAATGACTTTCTCGTGCCAGGTTAATTATGCAGCTGTTATGTGTTAGTTTACCAGTTTCGCAGTTTACACCGGTGAAGCCGCTGGGACAAGAGCAAGTGTAGCCGTTGACGTTGTCGATGCAGATCCCGCTGTTCTGGCACGGATTGCTGTTGCATTCATTGACATCTATGTGAGAGATGCATTAACGGTATAAGTATCAAAAAAAAAACAATAAACTAACGATTCAGGTCATCGCTAATGAACCTGTATATTTGAACAAAAAACAAGACTTAGTTTGAAGCTATTTCAACACAAAACTCATCTACTTTTTTTTGTATTCCATTCTAATGTAAATTGGGTTATATTGTGTTGCAAAGTTACTGCTCAAGGTTACTATTTCAATTGCTTCTTTATAATTTTTGGGTAGGAAAAGAACAACGAGGAAACAAAACAAATGTTGTGTGCATAGGGTAAAGCAATTATAACTTAATTGTTTGCTTAGAGTAACTTAATGCAGAATTGCTCTTGGTAAAAAAAAATAAAAAAATATTACACCTTAACACAGTGAGAACGATAGGAAAGTGATAAGCAAAAAAACATTGATGCAACCAAGCGATACAAGAAAAGGGCAGGCATATATTGAAAAAAATAAATAAATAATGCTAACTGTTTTCACAGAAGATGCCATTGAAGCCATTCACACATAAGCATGCCATGATGTTAATCCCATCCACACACTGTGCTCCATTTTGGCATGGGTTGCTGGCACACTCATTGATGTCTGTTGAGAATGAAATGGTCAGAGAATAAAAAAGCATTTGCAAATAAAGACAGCAAAAATGGATAAGACAGCAAATATATCTAAATCACAGAGTTTATGAATAGTTCACTTTAAATATTCACATAAGTTTTTTTAGGGGACATCAATTTTTACTTTTTTTTGGGGGGGGGGGGAATGGCTGATGTCAACAGGAGCATATAAAGTATGACTAGTAGATTTGGTAGTTTCAAAAGGCAAAGTAGTTTCACGGTAAACAAAAACATTCGCTTTGGAATGCCATATGCCGAGACATCTCGGCAAGGTAGTGATTTGCATGTGAAAGCAATTATTTTGCTATATTTAGCTGTGGTTTCACACCAAAAAAAAATGGGTTACAAAATTGGTTTCACAAGACAGCAATCATTTCTACACCAAATTTGTAGTTCGAGATACACTTGATAGCATGGAAGAATTACCTCAAGTATTTTTTGATAGCTTTTGATAAGACACTGTTTTTTTTTCTAACTATGACATGTAGGGTTAATTCTTTCCAAAGATTTTCTGTCAAACTGATTGGATATATTTTGTTAAGTATTAAACCTATTGACCTGTGGAAATGCTAGATACACCAAGGCTGTGCTAGAACAGAATGCAACACAGCACAATGCAAAGATGAATGGAACGATATATATAGCACAGACTATGCAGTAGCTTTAATAAGAGAAATCGAGCAAAACCAGATGCAAAGCAAAATAAAATCCAGACCAAGAGGCCTGGAGTTTATATGAGAATGAATACCAATGCAAGCTTTATCACGTAGCGAAGGAGGGAATGATTGGAAAATTATGCAAATATCCAGCATGATGATGAATTTAAGGAGGGAGGAGGGGGTGGGGAGTGGGCAAGGAAGATGGTTTAAAGCAGCTGATTGCATTTTAAATTTATAAAATGATATAAACAATGATTGGTCCACTACCTAAAAGGGTAATTAACTAATGCTAATTACTAGGAACTAAATATAAAACAAAAATTTCTTTCAGTGCTAGATTAAATGTTGATATTTAGAGACCTTGGAAGGTACTACTTTGAGATTTTATTTTCACATATATGACATTCCATCTGGCAATACCATGATCGAATTCTAATTCGGTAAAGTGGATTGTCGTTGCAAACACAATCAGCTGCTTTTCAGTAGATTTATGCAAACTGTGTAATTCAAACATAACAGCTACACTATGAATATTCAGTAGCAACAATATCATGTATTTTATAAGTGCCATACTAATAAAATCCCTCCAAAATATCACAAAATATTGTCACTTTTGTAGATTCCCATTTTTTTTCTAAAGACTTGGTACTGTCCTCCTCTTGCACGAGTAGTGTAGTTTGGTGCACTGTATGTTCATATACCAACTTACTAATGCCACATGTGGGTCCTGTGTAACCGTCAGGACACATACAGTTATATGAATTCATCCCATCCACACATGTTCCACCATTTTCACAAGGATCACTTGCACATTCATCTACGTCTGTTGGGTAGAGAGCAAACGGCTTCAAAATGCAGCGATTAAAGAAAGGCATTCATTTAAGATTAGAACCTGCACACATACTGCAGGTGATGAAGAATGAATAGAATTAAAGTTCTTGTTAATTTAGAAAAATACAAAGTTATAAACCGACCCCAGGTAGACTTCACTGACAGGCTTTGAAAGGAATTATATAAGCAAGTATAGAGATCAGTAGGCTTAACTTAGGCAGAAGAAAAAAAAATCATTAAATTTCTTGCAAATACTATGAAGCAGAAGTTTTGACTTTGTTGTTAAACCTGCCACTTTCAGTACATTTTCCCTGATAAACTAACTAAAAAAAAAACCCTGCAAACCACCTGTAATACAGACTGGTTGTTATATTAAGAACCCAATAATAAACAATGCACACAGGAATAGCATAAAATGTGGGTGACTGTGAAGTATTTCATCTTCATTTGCCCACCGGTGGCACCTCACAGCAGAGGATGGGGTAAAGAAAGAGCGCAAATATATATCTCTGACAGAAAGCAACATTCGGTACATGGAAATTTATCAAAATATGTATGTTTTTGCACAAAATTGGGCAATGAAGCCTTGGAAGAATGAACTGCCCTTTGAACTTACCTTGTACTAGAGTTCACTAACCTGTTATTACAAATATTTGATGTTAGAAATAAAAGAAAGCAATCAATCAATAAGTGTTCTATTGGTATCAGACATTTTACAACTGACCCAAATAAAAACCACTTACCATTTGAAGGTATATACAGGTTTGATGAGTATTTTTTCTTCAAGAAAATTGTGGTAATTTTTTCTTGGCCATCAAAAGAAAACTGTGATGATTTATATAT